>LOEQ01014864.1:0-13630 GCA_001685075.1 Bramus lutescens
GATGGGAGGGAAATGGGAGGAGGTGGAAATTTTCAATAAAAAAGTATAAAAAAACAAAAAAAAACAAAAAAATTAAAATATTTCATCACATAAAAATAAAATATTCGTTGCCCCATTTTCCACTGTAATTACATTTAGACTTTTTAAAAAATAAAGCTTTTTTATAATTAAAAAAAAGAAAATACAAGGCATATTTTAAAATAGTGTGCTTCAGGAAAAGATTTACTTACAAACATTAGAGACATAGACGCTGGAATGTCTGTAAGCCTAGGGGACAGAAAGACACACTGGGTGGCAGAACACAGTGAGAGCAGTAGAAGCATAGTTCACATTACATAAGCTTTGTATACTAATTGCCATTACCTCTCTTTAATTCCAGCATACAACGCTTATATTATTAAGCTCCCAATCAATCCCCATTTATTCCTCTTTGCATTTTAACTTATTTTTAAAATTTTATTAATTTATTTTTATTTTGAGATTGAAATAAAATTACAACATTTCCTCTGCTCTTACCGCTCTCTCAAATACTCCATGTCCCTCCTAAACTATGGTTCTTTTTCAAATTCATGACCTATTTTCTTCAAACATGATCAAAAATTAATCATTTTCCTCTCCAAAGAGAGTTACTCTTTTAGGCCTCACTCTCCTTTCTTATTCTTTCAAGATAACTAAAACAATATTTTTAAACTTTTATTACTTNATTTTGTGGTAACTAAGTTTGTGAATCACATGTAGAGGCTCAAAAGAAAAAAAATGGCAGTAGATGCTCTGGAACTGACCTGACACCCTGTTGTGAGTCATCAAGTGGATAATGGGAATTGAAATCTTGTCTTCTGAATGAGTATTCAGTGTGGTTACCTGTTAAGCTATAAATGCAGACACTCGAGAACACCACACTTTCATCTTTATTTTACTAAAATCTCATATTTTGAAACTTTAGGTATTATATGAAATACTTTAATGTTTGAGTTACATCCTAGAAATTAATTCTTTCTGATTTATACCAAAGTATAGGATTGGGTGGACAGAGAGGTGGAGGAGAATTGAGAGGAACTGGGGGAGGAGAAACTATGATTATTATATATTTTATGAAGTTTTTCAATAAAAATTAAATATCAATGTTACAATTTCTAGTTCTCACTTTCAATATGACATGAAATCAATCATTATTAGCTGAAATGGTAAAATTTAAAATATATTGATTTAAATTTTGTTTAAGCTTGATATAAATAAAAAGATTCTTTATGTGCTGTCTTAAAATGAAGGTGTAATACAGGAAACACAGAGGTGGAGGTTGCTGTTTTTCAATGTGATTGTCAAAATCCATTTGTTAGAAACTTAATCCCTTATGAAATGGACACAATGGAAATTTCAAGGGTTGACTCACTCTTCAAATCTTTGATCTCCTCAACAAACTGCCATCAGGATGTTGTTTGTTAAACTGGGAGTGTTTTTAATTAATAGATAAT
Source organism: Bramus lutescens (assembly GCA_001685075.1). Classification (NCBI taxonomy): domain Eukaryota; kingdom Metazoa; phylum Chordata; class Mammalia; order Rodentia; family Cricetidae; genus Bramus; species Bramus lutescens. Next base: position 1,473 of record LOEQ01014864.1, read on the forward strand.
TGTCGTATCTGTAACCTCAGCACTTAGTGGGTAGAGTCAAGAGGATCAAGAGTTCAAGGCCACTCCTCAAAAGCATAATCATCTTTAGACCATCCTGGGCCACATGAAATTTTCTATCAAAAAAAAAAAACCCTGAAAGTTTTGAGTTCAGTTATGTTTTCCTAGTTCTCTACAGCCTTTTGCACTTTTGTCATGGATGATGCAGCAAAAGTCTCTGAATAAAATGGTGAGTTCTCAGTATTTGACTTACAATGCCCTATGAGACAATAAAACTCTTTTCATTATTTATTAGAATACAATAACACAGTGGAACAAAATTACTACTTTGGATAAAACTAATATTTCATTTATTTCTCAATTGGAGATGGCTTCTGAAATAAGGATGGGGGCATATATCCACTTCTTCTTTCAGCTCTAAGACTCCATCCAGTGAGGTGAGGGCCCTTGCAGGTCCTGTGCCTGCTGCCTCAGTTTTTATGAGTTTATATGTGTCTCAGTTCTTCTTTGTCTAGAAGGCCTTATTTTCTTGATGTCTTCCATCCCCTCTGGCTCTTACACTCTTTATGCTTCCTTTTCAATAAAGTTTCCTAGCCCGCGGGACAGATTTTTGATGGAGACATCATATTTAAGGCATTGTGTTCCAAGGTCTGTCACTCTCTGCATATTGTCTGGCTGTGGGTCTTAGGATTTGTTCTCATTTGATGCAAGAGGAAGCTTCTTTACTGAGCAAGTACCTGACCAATGGGTATAGCAGGATGTCAATCAGAGTCATTTGATTTCCCTGATGTTTTTGTCGGATAGTGTTTGGTTATTCCCTAGGTCGCTGGGTTATCTAGTTTCAGCTTATAGCCACCAAAGCACTTTTGGGTTTGAGCTCTATTTCATGAAGTGAGTCTTAAGTCCAATCCAATATTGATTATTTACTCCCTAAGTTTGGTGTCACCATTACGCTAGCATATCTTGAAGGCAGAACAGCATTGTAGATCAAAGGGTTTGTAGCTGGCTTGGTATTTATTTTTCTTCTTTGGTAGCATTCAGAGTACCTTCCAATAAATTGAACACTGGTCTGTAGGGATGGAGGCTCTCTGTAAGCACTGGCTAATCTTTGTGTTTAAATGCATGCGTCATCATAATAAGTTAATAGCAGTTACTGGCTATCATGCTCTTCCATGTGGGTCCCAGAGAATTCTGGGAAGGTCTTATTTCTAGTTACCTACCAGGTCACATGAGACTCCACTGTCATGCTGCTCTGTACTAATTGCCATTGCCCACAGTTACCAGTCCACTTTCCTTGTTAGGTGTTCTGTTTCATGTGGTGATTACTTCTTATAACAATGTCATGTTTTAAAACTCCTATTTCCTTACTTCCATGTCAAAGAACTTTGGATAGCGTAAAAAGCCATTTTAAAGAATGTTTTATTAGATGGTATGGTGTGAAGTCTTTATTTTTACTTTAGCTACATCAGTTTTACAGTTAACAACTATCCTTGTCACTCTCAGCAGACTATCACTTGTTTATGGCAGATATATGGTAGTTTGTGAAACCCCATTCCTGATTACACAAAGTTAGTTTACCAGTGTGAACATTCTAGTCATTTAAATGCAGATTTATAAAAATCAAGTTTTCTTAGCTTCATTGCATATATGAATATTGTATAACAAATTGGTGATTCTAAAGGTGAATCTTTGTATGTACCTTAAAATATTTAATGACATATTTTAATAATTAATAGTAGACATGGACTCTGAATATTGAAGACAGGTAATTTTTTATGTTATATATAAGTTAACACTTTAATAAAGAGCCCATGAAAGGGAGGATCAAGGTTCATTTTTCAAATCTGATCTGTTGGTCAAAAATCTACATGACATAGTAAAATAATAGAGACTAAGTATACAAAAAATCCCCCATGTCAGAAATTAACTGTATGTTGTACTTACTAACAATCAAAAGGCTGTGTTTTATTTATTTAATTTTTTGCTCAGCTTCACTTTTTGATAAAATTGTCCTGAATTTTATATAAAAAGTTTTGGGGTTAATCAGTAAAACAGGCCTCTCAGCATATATATATATATAGAAAAATCACGGGGGCATGATACCAGAAAACTGAGCTAACTTTACTACGTCTTGTTTCAAATTACGATGAAAAATTAGAATGAAAAATCCTAGTAAATAGAAGCAGAAAATAAGTAGATCCTGTGAGTTGACATCTTAAAAACTAAATATACTTAGAAACATACTGTTTAAAAATTCCTAAAACTATAATAAGGATCACCATGCAATTCTTTCACAGAAGTGAGCTCTTATGAAGATTTAGGCTAGATGGATAGATAGTGCTTGGTAGTCATGTTTCCATCTGTGATGATGTTTGTCTCCATAGTAACTGTTACCATGGGCAAGAAACACTTCCAACAAAGACTTGCACAGTGTAAGACAAGAAGTAGAGAATATGATTGCTTTTGTGGATATTCTGAAAGTGTATCTCTACAAATCTAGGGAGGCCTTTGTATAGTTTCTCTCACACAGCCTTTAAAAGTGGCAAATTGTTTCAAACGTGCTTTGTTATAGTTTTATAATAAATCCAAATAAAAGCATGTGGAAGCCTTCTTTGAGCAGTAACATTCATTAATGTTATTTTGCATCCATATGAGTTTAATTTTCAAGAAAACAATTTAGCATATTTCAAAAACTTGTTTCAGAAAATGGAAAAAATTTACAGTGCACAATAATCATGCAAATTTCTGAAAATGTTTATTTAAAAATTATCTGTGTGGCTGAATTTTACCAAACAACTATTATTTAACATAATTTATTATTATATTAAATATATAATACTTTAGAAACAGAATTCCATGAAGCATTGTCTTGTCTTAAGCTCATCACAGAGCTAAGGATGACCTTCAATTTCTGATATTTTTGCCTATGACTTCCAAGTAGAGATCTCTCCAACCATATCCAGTTTTATACACAGCAATAATCAAACCTGAGTTTTGTGTATGTAACTCTACCAGCCGAGCTACAGCTCAAGCCTAGGATCTATCAGTGTTACTTCCAGAACTTTAGATTAAGGCAAGTGAAATGAATTGCTAATATACAGAATTGTTTAATGTAAATTCAAATAAGATACAGTAATATTTACTTATTCAAGTTACTTTATGGTTAATGAGAAATTATCACTGATTATTAATATTCAATAATATAGTCTATGAATTTAAAGATATCTCCTTGATATATAAAATATTAGTGTATGTTATGAAATAATATAGGCCAGATCTCCAGAGCTTGGATACAGACATTGCTTGAAAATTATAGAGAGATTACAAATAATTAAAATAAAAACAGTCAAAATTTTGAAAAACTGTGTTTAGTTTCCATGTTACAAAATTATTCAATGGTCCCACAAGCTGAGTAACTGTAAAATTGGAACCAGGATATTGATAAATAAAACCATTGTACAGTATAGGCATGCATGGAGACATATAAATATTAAATTTTCTATTAACTTTTGCAGTTACCTGTGGTAAAATTGCAATAAAATTATAGGGAGCATATTCATTAAAACTAAATGTTTAATAAATACCACTACTTTAGAGACCCAAGAAATAAAAAAACAAACATACAAGATAATAGCAAACTGTTTTCTAGTTAGCGTCTCTATTGATGCGATAAACACCATATCCTATACCAATTTAGAGAATGAAATTGTTTATATTGTATGTCTACCAATGTGTAAAGCAGCCAAGAAAACCAAGGCAGGAACCTAGAATCAGGAACTGATGCAAAGCCTATGGATGCTTACTGGTTTTCTTTGCATGTCTTGATCAGCATATATTCTTATAGAACCAAAGGACCACTGTCCAAGGGTAATACTATCCACAACTGACTATGTCAATCCACATCGATCACTAATAGGAAAATATCCCATGGGTATGCCCTCAGGACAATGTTATGGAGGTAATTCTTCAGTTGCAGCTCCCTCTTTCCAAATGACTCTAAACTGCGTTTAGCATAAACTATGCACAGATAATCAAGTAGAAGAACACTTACAAACATGCAATCCTAAATATTCAGAAGGGAAGTAAAGAACAAATAACCTGTCAGTTTTATTGTTAGGGTTTTTTTTTTAAAGTTGTTAAAATGATGTAGCTAAATCCACAATTATGTTATGGCTATGCTAAACTCAGATTCTAGTCTAATCATACAATGTTCTTTCCTTGTACTATTATTATGTTAAATTTTAGAAAGATATTTAGAAAACAATTATGTGGTTGAATATATAAATATAAATTATATATTAAAGGAGATGAAATATGGAAGTCAGAAAATTCTTTTGTTGTATGAAAACTAAATCTAATGTAACAAAATTTATGAAATGACTTAAAAATCATTTCTAAAGTTAAACTTGTAAAATTTGTTTGTATAAGATAAAAGGAGTATAAATTGATAAATAAAGAATCTGTTATAAGCATCCTAAAAAGAAAGAGAATTCGTATCCAACCTATATTGTTATAAATGTTATGAAATGTCTTGAAAATAATTATATAGAATATGGATAATTAGTAGAAAGAAAATAAAAGAAACAAAGTTGCTTCATTAACAAAGTCAACAAAGTTTACAGTTACCATGATTATTCAAAGCAAAGCCAGAAAAGTTACACATGAGTAAAGGCAGAAAAAAAGTATCTTGAAAATTACAATATTCATGAAAATTCTAATAGATGATACCATTATACTTAAATTTGAAGAAATATAAGAATAGAGTAATACTTGAAATAACATAATCTGAGCAATCATAAAATCATTAGAAATTTGAAAAATCATTCGTGAAACACAAGGGAATAATTGTCAATGCAGACACTGTAGTTTGTGATACTGTTTATTCCTCAGTTAAGACAAAAATTACCAGCACAAGAATGTTCTTGTTCACTTAGACATACAAATGCTATTAAGTTAAGAAATCATGAACACTCTAAAATAATTTCATAAGGCTTTCGATATGGAAAATTATCTCTAAAAGCTGAAATAACTTTTGAGCATCAGCAATAATAACTAAGAAATAGAATTGATTTCAAATACAAACTGGCTTGACTGAACATAGGTAAGTAATTTTTAATACAGTTCAAAAATAATAAATCTCAATTCTAAGGTTTCTGCATAACTAAGTAGCTATTTCAGGTTATCCACCTAGAAAGCACATAATTTTAAAATAAACAATTTCTTTCAAATACACTGCATATTCGTGACTATTAAGATCTGAATTTTACAAGTATATTTCTATATTTTATGGAAGTGATCTTAAATTTGTTTCATTCAAAGGGAATGACCATCTACGAACACAAAAGTAAACTCTGAGGTGATGAGTAAAATTGAGGAAAAAGCATTGCATTTTTCTCTGAATAAATGTAGTAATAATTCTATTAAAAATCAAAATAATTGTGGAAAGTATTTGCCTATAATCAGATGTTAGCTCATAAGTCAAAGATAAACAAACTACAGTCCAAAGATGCACAAGCTTAGGTGTTGAGGAAGGGACTCAAGAGAAGGATGAATTTGTATAGGAAGGGAAGTAGAGTAGATAGTTTGGAATTAATAAAATGGGAGACTAGAAGAGCAGAAAGATCACGTGGGGGAGGATGAGGGAGGGAATAGGGCAAAGACACATGCAATTAAGGGCCATTTCAAGTGTTATACGGGCCTAGCACAGTAGAACTGTCTTAATTTATAAACATATATGAGGACAGTCTAAATGAAATCGCCAAATAACAGGAAAGACAGAGTCCCATCTCTCTATTTTTTTATTATGAAATGAAGCTTCAGTACTAGGATTGGTTGGCATTCCGTTGAGTTGTTGACCAAAGAAATCCCATAGGAATCCTCAAATTAGCCAACCTGTTGTTAAAGCTATAAGGTTGCTTTCCACATACTAACACCAAGGCCTTATTGCTGAAGACAAAATCTATATAATTACACACAATTTATAATAATACATGTGTCAACATAATAGTTTTGGTATGACTGTGAAATCATAACATACCTCAAAGTTGAGATAAGTTCAGAAAAGGAGGTCCCACTTATTGTTTGTTTCTCTCAATGTCTGTGCTACTGGGGTATATTTAGGAAGTGATTTCCTGTGCCAATGCATTCAAGGCTACATCCCACTTTCTTTTCTATCTGGTTCAATATAACTGGGTTTATGTTGAGGGACTTGATCCTTTTGAACTTGAGTTTTGTGCATGGCAACAGATATGGATCTATTTGCTATCTTCTATAGGTTGACATCCAGTTTTGCCAGGACCATTTGTTAACGACGCTTTCCTGTTTCTGTCACACCATTTTGCCTACTTTTTCAGAAATCAGGTGTTCACAAGTGCGTGAATTAATGTCAGGGTCTTCCTGGGTAAACTATGCAAGGGGGCAGTAAAAGAAAGGGGATGTGAAATGAGAGCATGAGAGAATGGAATGGTCAAGAGGGGAGAAGGACAGAATGGGATGGTCAAGAGGGGAGAAGGATAGAATGGGATGGTCAAGAGGGGAGAAGGATAGAATGGGATGGTCAAGAGGGGAGAAGGACAGAGCAGGGGAGCAATGAAAGAGAGATCTTGATAGAGACAGCCACTATGGGGTTATACAGATACCTGGTGCAAGGGAAGTTCCTAAGAATCTAAAAGGATGACCGCAACTTAGAATCCCAGCAATAGTGGAGACAGAGCCTGAACTGACTTTATTTACTCTGTCAACAAATCGGTGACTACCTCAACTATTGCCATAGATCCTTCATCCAGCAATTCAAGGAAACATATGCAGAGCTCCACAACCAAGCATCTGACTGAGCTCTGGAAATCCAATCGAAGAGAGGGAGGAGGGACCAAATGAGCAAAGGAGATCAAGATCATCATGGAGAAAACATCTGAAGCAATCTCGTGGGAATTCATGAACTGTAGACCTATAGCTGTGAAGGCTCCATGGAACCAAGCTAGGCCTGTCATATGTGGGAGACAATAGTGAAGCTTAGGCTCTCTATGAGGCACCTGGCAGTGATTTAAATAATATAGTTTTGTGTGATTATTTTGGGACTAAGTGGCAGGAAACCAATGAGCAACCATCCCCCAACAGATTGGCGCCCAAGTAGCCAACTAAATTCCACTTAAACTACATCCACAATCCCAAATACTGTTTATAAATGTTTCTTTACATGTAAAGAGGTATATGCTATAGAGATGGATACTTTTCATTGGGATGGATCTTGGTTTATTGATGTAAGTTTTGAGTCTGTTTTATTTTATGTATATTTCTGCCTTTGATTAAGGTATTGTGTTTGTGCAGCACATTTAAAAATGTAATGTATAATTAAGGAATATAGGTTAATAGATAATCATCTATAATATTCAAGATTGTAGTCATGTTAGTTAAGTTTTCTAGACTTTGACTACTATAATTTCTTCTCTAATTTCCTTATTACTGTCAACATTATTGATTCTGCTAATTCATATGCACAAAGATGATCATAGGTGTTAACAAAGCAAGTATTGGGTTGACAATAAAATTAAGAGAATTTTAACTGCTGATGGGGAATGGTGCTTCTCCTTTTCTTATTGAGTATGTTCCTTACCACAATCTCAGTTCTGTACCTGTCTTTTAGATGAAAGGAAAGAAATGGAAATACAATTTCAGCACTTAATAAAACTTTTGATTTAGATGAAAATGTGATTGTTTTTCAAGTGTATATATTCTCACTGTGGATAAATATAATACATGACAAAGGGAATATTGCTGACTTGTCACAAACTCACAATTTAGTTACTAATCTCTCATTATGATATTGACAGCTGCCACTGAGGCTATGGAACAAGTCCCATCTTTCCTGAAAGGACATAATAATGTAATACTCCAATATGTGAAATGATGTCAGATGTTTTGTAGTACTGAACAATGTCAATCAACTATAGAAGTGATCATTGGATTATTCCAGTAAGTTATGAGCCAGGTATACTCTGTCTTTGCTTCTCTTTTCCTTTTAATCTGGCTTGGGTGGGAGAGTCTATCATTTCATCAGAAAGAATACTGAATCTAGATATATGAGATTAGGAATTATAATATGTTTAAATAGAAACTTATGTCATAAACAGTTGACATTTATGTTTTAAAGAACAACAACAAAAAAACATAAGTATCATCTAATCTCTTACTATTACAGAGTGATTATTAGTGATTTGTCAAAATAGTAATAGCAGTAATATTATACATAGACATATTTCACATTATAGCAATTACTTCTGTTGTGATGTAATGTGGTACAAAATGGGTTCTCAAAATTTATAGAGAGATAACTGTCTTCAGTTATGTACTTGACACTGACTTCATTAATCTCTAAAAGATGGCTTCAAGTTTGTGGCCACGTGGGCCACTCCTTTCATATTCAGTTGGCCACAAAACAAAACAAATAGGAAAGTACATATAAAAAAAATAGAGAAGTGTGGAATTAGTTAGATTTGGCTAGGAAGGAGCCAAGCGAAGGTGGAAGTATAGATTATATGCATTATATAAAATAATAAATAAAAAATAATGAATAAAGTAGTAACAAAGAAATCACTTGATATAAAAAGCATTGCTATGATCTTAGCAGAAAAGGCTGACAATGATGCTACCTATGTAATCATTAGAATAATTTTAATTTCTGAAGCAATCTATTATCATAAACACAGTTCAAAGCACCAAATAAAAATAATAACAAATTTAGTAATTTATAAAAGTATAAAATGCCACAATCAAGTTGGATTGATCTAGACAATAAACTCTTCTCAAAAAGAGAGAATAATATGGACATGGGCACCCAAATGGCCAAACTTCAGAGGATTTACATGTAAAATCAAAGGAATCTTTATAACTTGCAGTAAAATTCTATAGTATTATAGTAGAAATGTTTATCTTGGATCACCTACCCAATTCTCACTTAAGCTACATGAACCTTTTAATAGAGAATAAGAGGATAACCTAAGGGGTGGGCAGATTAAGAGGAAAACAAGGAGAGAAGACTGCCATGGAAAGATGGAAGTGAAGAATTTAGTTACAATCAAAGAACCGGCAATGTTTATAGCTTCAGAAGCTGGAAATGACCAGCAAACACTCTCTGGAGCTTTGACAGAAACACAACCCTCAGAGTGCACAATAATAGCACAGAATAAGAACACAAATATATGATGTGATATTTGTTTGTTCTTCAACAAAGATTGCCTGAGACCAGAGTGCAGAGCTAGACTAGTTAGCCATAGAGACAAGACAGCGGTGGCATTCACCTTTAATCCCAGCACTCAGGAGACAGAGGCAGAGGGATCTCTGTGGGTTCAAGGCCACCCTAGGCTACATGAGATTGAATCGATCTAAAAGAGAAACACAGTCAAGCGGTGGTGGCTCACATCTTTAATCCCAGGAAGAGGGAAGTGGAGAACAGAATAATATGGCTGGTCAGAGAGAGGAATATAGATGGGAGGAGACAGGAACTCAGTCTGAGGCTTCCTAGAGAAGGTATTCAATCTAATATTCAGTCTGATTACTTGTAGAAACATGATACCCTATCTGTTGATTTTGTTGAGGTAAGAACTAGTGTCTAGCTTCTCTGTTTCTCTGATCTCTTAGCTTTCACCCCTTCATATATGACTCTGGATTTTATTATTAAAATCAATTAGATTCATACAATATGATGTTTGTTTATTTACCAAATTTGAGTTAGTTTGTTGTGATGGCCCTAGGAGGACAATGATAAGTTTCTTTGTAGTTACATAAAAGATGCATGAAAAAATTTAAAACACTTCCTGACAAAATAAGTGTTTATTATACTGAAGAAAAAATGGAATCTCTTCATGATTACTTTTCCAAATTCATGAGCAAGCAAAATATGTAATAATAAAAATGGAAACAATTTTCCAATGTAATTTTTACTATAATTTGGGTATCATAATAATTTTATTCAATGATTCTATCCAACATTAAAATTCTTTTCTTAGGCAATGAAATAAGTAAACATAAATGTTTTTAAAAAAAAGCACTGAATAAGAATGTTTGTTATTTATATATGGTTTATGCAGAAAGATCAAGGTTGTTTACAGATTGTGTATAACACACACATGGCTTAGTGATTAAGCTATGAATTTTAATTTTTCTTAGCATCCACTATATGAACAGGCACTTTAATATAAAGTTGATAAAAATTACTTGTTTTTAAAAATTTAACAGTACTCAATAAAGTTAGATAAAAGGATTGAATTAATAATCAATATTTTCTGATTTTAGTTCTATGAAACAGAAATTTATATAATCATTTGTGTAATCATGTTCATAGAAGTATTATGTACAGTAGTTCTTTGTTGAAAAAAAATAGATTTCCAATATTTGTAGGGAAAAGGTGGTGAATTTATATTTAACAGTCTACCTGAAAGTGATTATATATAGTTTAATGATGCTGGTTAAAATAACACTAAGCAGTTGATGTTCCACGCCCCACAGTATGGACTGTTTAATTAAATTTTCTAAATGTTTAATGGGATAAAAATAAATTTTATCTTTCAAAAAGCAAGTCAATGGCCTCCTCTGGTTGAGGAGTGTGTGTGGATAATCTGATGAATTCCTGACAGCACTTTCTTTGTTTCCATGCTCTTCAAATTTTCACACTATAAAAACTTCTTGTCTTTAAGGAATTAAAGCATGTGATATTACATGTTCAATAATGGTCTTTGCCAATTCTTCAGACTCAAGAATTATTTCATAGGAATTTAAGCAGTGAAATAGACTGAGCAAATTCTGTACACACACACACACACAAACACACACACACACACACCATATTATTCTATCAACACAAATAGAAAGTTGGGAAATTAGAATGAAATATAGAACTCTATCCAAGCATATAGAGAACCCGTGTTTTAAGTCAGGGCCAGGGTGGTTTGTAGGACAGTGAAATATGAAAGTTTAGAATTCTGTGGTGTCATTTTATGAAAATTTCCCATAGCTGTGGCAACACAGATCATAGGAGTCTCTTATTCTGAGGAGCTCTAGAAGTCAAATTGTCAGTTGTTAAAAATTGACCAAATTAACCATATTTCTAAATTCCAGAGTTAACTCTCAAACTTATTTTATCTTCACTATGAAGTCTAAAGTTTTTGTGAAGAAGGAATGCCTGTCTTATTAATTGTTTTTATTCTATTTCTGGCTTCTAGCCCTGTTCAGCAATAAGGCAGGCTCTCCTGAAATGCTCTTCCATATTTTATTAACTCCCAGGAGTTTTTCTGGAACTACTAATTGTTCATAATCAACTGCTCACTGTGAAGAGTCCATAAAATGCTGTCATGTGAAAGGTTGTAGTAAGTGGCACATACGTACACAGTGTGGTTACATTGGTCAAATGAGACAATAGAGAGCATTGAGAGATGGCTGAGACACATACAGAAAAAAGAGAAGCAGCTATGTCAGGGAGTAGGGATCAGGGAAATTTTTCTCCTTTTGGTCTTTCTTAGTTGTATCCTTTTATTTTCCCCATAGATCAATTATGTTAAGTTATACTTTTAAATTACTTCAAAAATACTCATGTTTTAATATAACATATCTTTCAGAATTAATCAAAGAAAATTGCAAAAATGACAATTAATACTTATGTGATTTATGTAATCATTGCACATACAATACTCAAATATTCATAGTGATAGTTTACTAATTGCTTCATAAATATTTTCAGAATAGAATATGAAATTTTATAGTTGAATTTAACATTTTTAAATTTTAGGAATTTTATGAATGCATGTAAAATATTGTATTTAATACTTTAGGGACAAGACAAATTCAGAGTTGAAATATGTAAGTGCTGGAGAAAGATATGCAAGAGTAATTCACAATACATTAAGTAATGGTACAAAAACATTAGAAAATTGTAATTTTAGCTGGTTGATGGTGGCACACGCCTTTAATACCAGCACTCAGGAGTCAGAGGTAGAAGTAGGAGGATCTCTGTTAGTTTGAGCCCAGCATGGTCTACAAGAGGTAGTTCCAGGACAGGCTCTAAAGCTACAGAGGAACCCTGTCTCAAAAAAAAAAAAGCTTTTGTGGTATGATAGGGCATCATTTGGGTATATTCCCAAGAGTGGTATTGCTGGATCCTGGGGTAGGTT
>LOEQ01014865.1:0-16879 GCA_001685075.1 Bramus lutescens
GGCTGTCATGACAGAATGCAAACACTCATCCAGATCTTCATTGGAAAAAGAGCAATGGGGCAGTGTCTATACGGTCAAGTTCAAAAGAAACTACAAATGCATCTTGTTACTAATTAGCACTTCTGTATTAAGAGACAAATAGCTGAAAAATAGCTGTAGCAATAATTATAAATCTTTGCTGACCAGCAAACAATGTCTCAAGATGTCATTTTTATGACAGGAACATCTCAAAAGAACGGGACAGAAAGCAGCTACCTAAGAGCAAGATTTTGCACACCATGAAATTAAGTCATTGTTAATTCAAGCCAGATTGTTATAAACAGGATATTAATTACACCCCAATGATGATCACTAAAAAAAATCCATAAACATTGTAAAAGAAATGTCCATGGAATTAAAATGATATACTAGAATACGTGCATTTAGCATGAAAAGGCAATAATGAAGAAACAGAAACAAAGGCGGCAAAATGCATTTAAATACAAATAGAAAACTTTGACCAAGTGTGTACTTTTGAAGGAGAGTTTTAGATGTCTTGGGCTTGGTAAGGCAGGATACACAAAGGTTAGCAGAATAGAAACTTCTAAAGTATCTCATTTTTGCCTTCATCTGCATTATCTTTTTGAACTCAGAAATCTCCTGAGAATAAGTACATTATCTTCTAAAATTTTGCATATAGTTAAAGACAGATAGGAAAAAAATGCCTTTCAAACCACTTTGTGTAAAGAAGAAAAATTGTGCAGCTTCCAAACAGACCCTTCACTAATGATCACATTAGAGTATCCTGCCTAATGTTTGTGCCAGGTTAACGAGTAATTAGGAAACAGAGCAGGAGAAGGAGGGGTTGGGAGAAGGAAGGAAAGGAGACAGAAGAGCTGAAGGGGAGGGGTGAGGAGGGTGAGGGGAAGAGGAGGACAAACAAAGAAACCAAGTAATAAGAAAGAAAACATGTCTTCCGGTGTCTTCTGCAATAAAGGTCAGCACACAGTATGATCCCAGTTCTACCTCTGATATTTTATACTTGAATCCCTCACCCTGGTTAGACAAGTCCCCAAAAGACACGCTGCTGTTTTTCACTTCGCTGCAGTAAACCACTCCGTGTGCTCTTAGCTCAAAGCTTCTGTCTTTTAGAATATTACACTGCTCCAAATAACACATTATAATCCTCAATCTTGATGAATAGGCAATTTATTACTGGTTGAGGAATCTATTTCTTAACTGAAGGAACACCTCTCAGGAACAAAGATGACGATAAAGAGAAAATGCACGGTTTGCTAATTGTTCTTCCAACATTTCTAAAGAGAGTAATAAGCCAGTATTTAAATAGACTTGACAAAACAAGACTTTCAGAAATGATGCGAGCTAATCAAAGTATACTGATGACAAATAAAAGGCATAATGGTGTGTGATCACTATAATCTGTCATGATCATACTCTGAAAAACAAATACAATATGGCAGCCTGGGCACATTTATACAAGAGCGCCCCTGTGAAAGAATTGAACAAGTTTTCTTCCTCAGCGCTAACATAACTAACCCACGACCAAGTCCTATACCTTACATTTACTCATAGTCATTGAATTATTCATTTAGAAAATAAGAAAGTGTTTATCGTGAGCACAAGAAAGGGAGAGAAAAACCTGAAAGCATGGATAGTATGATCTGTACTCGCGTTTCAGAAATATATTACACACAGGCTCTGTTCCTTGATGTGTTTATTTCTTTTTTTAACTATAATCCTCAAGCCATTTTATAAATGGACATTTTCTTTCCCGTCCATCTGGTACCAAATAATCAATTCAGAAGCTGAATATGAATTATAAATGTTTGGCCAATAGCTCAGACTTATTTCTAGTTATCTCCTACACTTAAATTAACCCATACTTCTCTATTTATGTTCTGCCACGTGGCAGTATCTTTATTAGCATGGCACATCCGGACCCTGCCCTTCTCCTCCCATCATCCTTAGTTTGATCTCCTTGCTTATACGTCCTGCCTGGTTATTGACCAATCAGCATTTTATTAAACCAAATCGAGTAGCAAATCTTTCCAGGGTACAAGAGGATCATTCCACAGCACCTCTTACAAAAGAAAACAGACCCTGCTATTCTAGTATCTCAAGAATATATAATCATGACTCCTTCTTTTTAGACTTCCGACAACCCCCCAAAGGTTCTAAGGCCATTTTATTCTCCCTTTCCTGTATTTTTCCCACCATGCTTTTTATCCATCTACCAAAAAGCTGTTATAGTGATTTTAAAACGTGCTGTTTTGATGAGGGGTACAAGGTGCCTGAAGGAGAAAGAATAAGGCGCATTGTAGCCTGGTTGAGACAAACTTCATGTTTTCCTAAAATCTATAAGAAGAAACAACTAAAGGGTGTACAAAATTGGAGCAATAGTTTGGAACTTTTACTATGAAACTATAAAGCACTCTTTGGCTCTAGTGAATGCACCAAAACTTGATCATTTATAAAGTGTTGGTTTTTTGATGCTTTGATATTTGTTTTCAGCATCGTGACCATTCATAGCAAGGAGCTTCTCTAAGAATTTCTTTAAGCTTTTTGATCACTCACCTCTGTTGAAAATCATCTGAATTTTTTAACATTCATATTATACAACTAAAGATGATATATGATTATATTTATGTTTATTACAAATTATATATACTAGATATGTAATTTGTATAAGCTTCACCCTTTGAAACAAAAACAGGATATTTTCTTTAGTTCCCATAGCTTCTGACAGGTTGTTAAGAAAGGATAATAACATATGTTTTTTAAATCAGTATACATCAACATATACTATGTGTCATGACTTTCACATCCCTTGAAACTAAAAAATGACCAACTTAAATCTAAAATTCAAAATTGACTTGTTCTTGTACAAGTAAATTATTTGACCTTGCTTTATTTCTGTGACCATCACAATGGCCTTGTCTAGACACAGCCATTTGGATTACTTTGATCTTTGCAATGCATAAGAAATACTTTCATCATTGACGTTGATTTGTCATGCATTTGACTTTTGATGAAATGCAAGGATAAAGCCCTCCTTGTTCTATTAGTAGGATGGCATAGCTTTACAAATTACATGTTTGTTTTCTCATAAAATATATATGACACTAGCAATTTATTCTAAAACCATAGTATAAACTCCTTTATTTTCAAAGAACTTATGTAATCAAGTTGATAAACCATGAACCAGGCTTATTTAAATGAGTTGTCTTTTGGCATATGGAGAGAATTATTTTCTGTTATGAAAATCAAACAAGCTGTTAGTGAATCACAGAAGACAAATAGAGAAAATTGCCTCATGAAATCACATTTCAGGAGAAGCCATTGCCCATGGCTGTGATATAAGAACCACTCGAATATTAGAAAGATAATTGCTCAGAAACAAGAGACTCTTCTTCTCTGATCATGTTCTAAACAAATTAAGCATTAATCATATCAATCATATCAACAATATGTGAAGAACTGAAACATGGACACCGCCCCCCACAAACTCCCTTAGATGCTCTGATTGCTTCTGTCATTGCAAGCAACTGAAAATGTTGTATAAAATATTATTCTGATCTTTTTAAACACACTAAAGAAATGATAAAAGTTTTGAGAAAAATTGAGTCCCAAAAGAAAGCAGAAGCTATCTCAGAAAAGTAAACATGACTCTAAGTTTGGTTGCATATCAAGAACTGTGTTCCTCAGATATATTTGCAGGAAAATAACAATACCAAAAACTAACCTACTCAGCTTGTTAGCTCTAAAGACAGCACAGAATTTATGTGTTGATTTACTTATATGTGTATGTAATAATAATGGTTAAAGAGTAGCATGCCTTGAGTTTGTATGGGGCAGATCATGGCATGGAGAGTAGGAATAGGAGAGGTGAGAATCGATGAAATTGTACATTAATTAAATAAAAATATTTTTAATCATAAAAACTGAACTTGAACCTGAGTGTCTCCTGGAAATTTGTAATCAGAAAGATGTCGTCTCTCAAATTTTAGGGTACATAATTCAAAAAGCTTACAAATTTACATAAATTAAAAGTGATCATAAGATGAAATATCTCGGTCCAGAGTAGAAGCAATTGTAAACTATTAATTATAATACAAACTGGAAAATAATATGGTTTCTCTATAATAAGACAATATCAGGAAATGAAACAAGGAAGCAGAGATTGCAAACACATGAAGAAGGACTTAGAGGAACAACTGTCTCTGGCTGCAAAGCACTTCAGGTGCTAAAATTACCAAACTTGAATGGAATGCTTTTAAGGTATATGGAATCAAATAAATATAACAACAATAAGATAAAGAACAGGATACCTGATATATTGCACACATAAATAAACAGGAGTTATAGAAACAAAACAAAGACAACAAATATTAAATCCTAAAATAGACATCAAAAACTTGACAGATGAATTAAAAAAGCATATATGAGCCATTTAAGTGAAAAAGAGTGCAGTGTAATTTTTAATTAAAAATAACTTTAGAGGGCATCCTTAAACAGAAACAAATATAAGAAAGAGAGTTTGAAAACCAAAACCTAAGTGACAACATCCATATATCATCTCACTGGAATTGCATAAAGATAAAGGAAATAAGAATAAATGCATTTTTAAGAATCATAGCAAAGTTTTTTCCAGATATGTTTAACAATACATAGTTTCTGAAAGACCATTAAATTTCAAATATAATAAATATAAGAGGATATCACACTATAGTAAAAATGAGGAACAGAAACCATCTTAAAATACTCAAACAGAAAATACAGAATTGAAGAACAACTAATCAGACTGTTATCAACAAGAGCGTGAAGAATTCAGTAGATAGCATCAACAGTGGGCTGGGCAAAGAAACAATTACCCACTTCGAATCAGATGTCTTGGAGGGTAAGAAAGGCTCTCATGCTGAAAGTTAGACCAGAAAGCGCCCAACATTACAAGTTAGGGACCTAAGAATAAGGCAGCAGTATGAGCATGGAGATGTGTAAATAACACTAAGTCATTCTGGATTTGTAAAGTAGAAATAATACCACAAAACACAAGGATAGTGTGTGCATTTTGAAGGCCAATGGCAGACAAATGATTTTCCTCAGTATTACTCTTAAAATTTCAGTCATGACAACCTAAATGAGATCATCCATTTTACAATTCAGTAAAAGCTTAAGTCAGTCCGCAAATATCCAAAAGCACACTAGCACAACCTAATGATAATGACTGAAAAACTATCTTAAAAGACATGGTGTGGCTAAAGGAACACTGATGTTCCCAAGCCAGCATTATTTCCTATATAGACTCAAGATACTTATTTTTATACCCAAAAGTAAGTGTATGTCTCCTTCCTCACCCAAGTAGCCTCTTCTTGCAGCAGGAGATCATTATAAGAAGCCATGACTACTCAATATGCAGAGAACTGGCTTAGGATGTTTAGTTCCTATATTTTTCAACTATTAATATAGTTATATATAGTTTTATATATATATATAATACTTACTCAGCGGATTATGTTTTTTCTTTTTATTCTTTTGAATTTGTATGTAGCAACAATGGTTAAAGAAGAGAAGGTCACATGAAATTCAGAATTCATTGGGAGTATATTGTACATAGCAGGGAAATGAGGGAGGTTGTGGAAGAAATAAACAAATTATATTTTAATTGAATTTTAAAAATTAAAATTTGAAAAAGAAAAGAAAAACAACAAAAAGTATATTCAAATATAAATTAGCATTTATACCATTTTTCTTTATTTATTTAGACAGGAAATAAAAAATGTAAGGTTTATATGGAACACTGCCAAAATTTCTACTACCACATAATTGGAATTCCAAGTGGTTAAAAGAAAGGAAATATCAGTGTTAAGAAGTATCTGAGTACGTAATGATCAAGCATGACAAATTTTGTTAAGGCATAGCAGTCCCAAAAGAAAACACACAACTTCAAAGACAGGACAAGAAGACTCTAAGCTGATTTCTCATTAGAGTGCAGATATTCTCACTCTAATTCTCAGTGAAAAGTAAATATGAACCTTATGAAAAGTTCTGGAGGTTAATAATAACACTGGTGACAATAATAATAACAATAACATAAAACTTTCAGAAAAAAGAAAATGTACCATTCTTGTACCCACACTGAAGGGACTATGAAAATATCACCTGCAGGGCTGGAAAGATGGCTCAGCGGTTAAGAGCATTGCCTGCTCTTCCAAAGGTCCTGAGTCCAATTCCCAACAACCACATGGTGGCTCACAACCATCTATAAGGAGATCTGGCGCCCTCTTCTGGCCTGCAGGCAGACACACAGACAGAATATTGTATACATAATAAATAAATAAATATAAAAAAAGAAAAAGAAAATGTCACCTTCAGACAAAAGATGGGGGAGGAGGTAACCCAGTCTCAAGAAGAGGAAAGCAGTGCGAATTCAAATAAATATGGATGACAATATTATATACAATATCATAAAAATATATCTCCAAAAGTAAAAAATGTAATTATGCTTAAAGAAAAATTTATAAAGTATTAATTAAAGAGAATAAGTAATCTGAAAATCTGAAAAGCAAACACTATTCATGGTCAGATGACAAAATATACTAAGAATGGCAATTTTTTCTATTATTAATCTATGTTTTTCAAACCAACATCCTAGCTTTCGAATCAATTGAATAGATATGGAAAATAAACCATATTTGAAGAAAAGACTATAAATAGTCCAATTTATCTGAGAAGTACACAAGAGTAGTCTAGACAATTTAATCCATAAGTATAGTGTTTGTTATTTATGTCAAAATGGAGCTAGTGACCATGTAATGGGCAGCCTAAAATAAACCAACATTTGTAGTCAAAGATTTCAGATCTTTTGAGAAGGGCAGGCAAAAAACAAGTATTTACTAAATAACAGTTGTATATTTTGGTACCTATATGAGAAGCAAGCCCTATCAAACACCATCCACAAACACCAACTTTAAATAAACTGAAGCAGGTAGTGACAGTGACATTCTGAACAGAAGCAAAATCTGCCCATCAACTCAGGAAAAAGAAGACTTTTAAAACAGCATTAAGGTTTATTAGATACACAGATATGAAAAGCAGAGACATATTTGACAAACTAAGAACTTCTCTTCATCAAAAATTATATCATGTAGTGAAAAATGGCTCATAAATGGAGAAGAGCAACTTGCAACACATTGGTATCCAAAATCTATAAAGAACACCTACACATGAATAAGAAACAGACAAAATGTATACTAAAGCCATATGTGGTAGCTCTTGACACCCACCATCTCATATATTGGGAAGAGTGAAAAACAGCTACAATCATTTATTTAATGTTGGTGAAGAATCATATTATTCAAAACAACCAACCACTCAGAAGAAAATTATAAACAAATGCAAAATTTTCTCTTTGCAATGTTTGACAGCTTAAAAAACTGAGGGCAACAAACTGAACCATTCCCAAGGTAAGTACTACTCACTGACACACAGTGGGAAACTGATAGACAAAGATCCCATCCTTTCTCTTAAAGATGGCCCAATAAGTCATTGTTATTGACATCTGACACTGTTTTATGAATAAATATTCAACTGCTAGTAAACACAGCTTTCTAGAAGAGTTTAAGGATCTGCCCATTGATGTGGGATTTTACCCTGTATGCTATGAATACCATTGGTTAATAAAGAAAGTGGCTTGGCCTGATAGGGTAGAACAGAACTAGGTGGGAAAAACGAAATTGAATGCATGGGGAGAAAGGAGGCAGAGACAGGGAAGAGTCATGGAGTCACGGCCAGAGA
This sequence comes from Bramus lutescens, assembly GCA_001685075.1. Taxonomy (NCBI): domain Eukaryota; kingdom Metazoa; phylum Chordata; class Mammalia; order Rodentia; family Cricetidae; genus Bramus; species Bramus lutescens. Next base: position 7,795 of record LOEQ01014865.1, read on the forward strand.
CAGACATGCAAAAACTTTGCCTGTAAGCCACTGCAAAGTGGCAATACACAGATTAATGGAGATGGGTTAAATTAGTATATCAGAGTTAGTCAGTAAGAAGCTAGAGCTAATGTGCCAAGCAGTGCTTTAATTAATACAGTTTCTGTGTGATTATTTTGGGGCTGAGCAGCTGGGAACAAAACAAACGGCCTCCTTACAACATCCCATTCTGACTTAAGTGGGCATAAAAGCTTCCTGATAATTTCCAAAACTGATATATTTCCTCCAAAGTCTAGACAAACTATTACATAATACCTGACAACATGAAGCAAGTTAAAGTAACCCTAGCCCTTTGTGAAGTTATTTGGTGTATTCTTGGCGGTGATTATTTCCTAATCAAAAACAAGTCCTTTATCATAGACGGTGTCTAGTAAGTAGGCATGAATTGTGATGGGTGTTTAAAGAAATGTGTTCATAAACCATGACAACCAGTGATCCTTGCAAGGAGATGATTGTAACAGGGCACATCAGACCAAGATGCACAAGGACCACCTTATGACCCGCATATTCTTGAGAAGACTCTCTTTGCAAAGTTTCTTAGCAATAGGCATAACTACAGTTTTGATCTTGAGGTGCAACAAAACTCATATATTTTTAAAAATGGATAAATTACCTTTTCTTTACTGAAGCTCATAGGAGGCTTCATGCCAAGCCAAGCACTGCGACTTCCAAAGGTAGTGTAATGTCATACCTTTATAATGTTCCCCAAATACATTCTTTATGACTTCTGCTACCTGAGTCTCTAATCCAACTTCAGTCCTCCAGAGTGACAGTCACCTGTGGAGCAAAACACTTTACAATGTCCTTTGCTGATGAAAGACAAGCAAGGGATAAGTTAACGGAAGAAGCAGAGGCACAGATCCTGTGACTTCATCAATAAGGCCAGCAATGAAAGTATTGGATGTCTGTGTGCTGAAGAAGCTACAGCCAGACTGAAACAGAAGTGATTAGAAGGTAAATTTTACCTCTGTCGGATTTTATCGCCTTCCACCATCTCATAAAGATCTTCCGGAATCTCCATGCCCCAAGGGAAACAGCTACAAATGGTGCTGAAATGCAGAGAAGGAAAACTACAAGGCTCTTCCATAAAAGTCCAGGAAACCACTGCCAACTGCTGGGATTCTGATTAAGGGATAAGAGAAATGGGTTGCATTTTCTAAAGCACGGTTTTATTGAACTTTGAAAGAAGCCTCTCCCGTCACTTTTGTTTTCTTTCTCAGTCAATGCGCCTCCCTGGAAAAATCCATTTATTATCGGTTTGCTCATGTAAAACATACGTAGGAAATAAGAAAATCATTCACTTTTAACACAGTTTTGCTTTGTTAATAATCGATGCATTGGAAGATGAAATAAACAGTACAAAAACCCTATGTCTACACTCTCTGGTACCCTACCAGATACTACCAAGTTCCTCTGTCAAGCATGATGGCACTTGATGGCACAACTGTTGGTAATACTGTAGAATTTGTTTCCTTGAGATTTTTTTATTGCTTTTTATGTATACAGGTGGACATCTACCACGTGCATACCTAGTACCCTCGAAAATCAGACAAGAGCAGTATATGTCCTGGACCTGGAGTTACAGGGTCCTAGGAACTTTGCCCACATCTCTGTAGGAGAAGCCATTGTTTTCCACCACTAAGCCATCTCTTCAGCCCTTCAATTTTTACAGTTGAAATCTCATATCGAACATAGTTATTTTAAAACAGTAACGTGGTCATACTAGCATACTGTGAGTCACCTTTTTCCATCTTAAAGTTTATGAAATTTAAGTGTAGGTTAAGTCTTTTCCATGAAAATTCAGCATCCAAGTTACAATAGACTTCACTGCACACTAAATTTCAAAATCTTTGTGCAAAAAAACCCAAATATACCATATCTCCTTAATAATTTTTAAACTGGTGGAGCTTCACTGTTGAAACAGGTTGAGTGTATCACTCAGAGAAACTTCTGTAGATAGCTGTTAACATGGAGATCCACAATTGGTCAAGGGGCACAGAACGATAAATGGAAAAAAAAACTGATGCATCTACATCACAGCTGTTCTCCAAGGCTTCGAGATTTTGGTGGAAAAGAGATCAGGAAAGACTGTAAGATCCAGAAGTATAGACGACTATACAATGAAACAGCACTTTTTTTTTTCACACAACGGGGCACATATGATCTAGCATTGACTGCTTTTGAAAGACCTCTGAAGGAGCAAGCCAGAAAACAGAATCCCAGCGTGTAGGAAGGAGGCAGTCAGAAAGTCCCACACCTAGCTGAGAAATAATTAGAAACTCCTGGAAACTGAGGACACGACAGTCCATTTTCTTCAGCAATGTGGTTCCTAAGAAGCTAGCTACAATCCAGTAGATGTCCCTGCACCAGTGCATATACTGGCAACACAGGGGGACTTCATGGCTTAACGAAAAACAGAAAGAGAACACATGAAATTGAGAAGGAATAATGGTGACGAGGCATAGAGAGAATTGGGGAGAAAGGGATAGGGTATAAATTTAATCAAAACACATTTTATACACCTATAAAATTCTCAATAAAGAAAACATGTAAAACTTCATGTTAAAATGACAATGTTCTATATTAGAAAGATTAAGTAAAACAAATGCTTAAAATTAAATATACTTGATAGTTTCTGCCATCTGCATTATACAAAAGCAAGAGAATTCTGAATGACAATTGCAACGGGCACTGTATTTCTGTTAGACATGGGTATTACGGAGGCAACCTTGGGAATATGGAACCTGTAGGAAATTTGAAACTAAGTCACATCCCAGCCTGAGTTTTCTCAGTTTATCCCGGTGTGGCCTTAAGCAAATCACCACGGTCCTCTGTTCTTTGATACTGATTAAAGTGGTCCCATTTAACTTATAGATTAATGATGAATAAATAAAACACTTCATGAAAAAGACTTCAGAAAACTACTGACTACTGGCAAGGAACAGTCATTTTCAGATCCACTTGTTTACAGTAAGCAGCACATCCGAATTATCAGATGAATGAAGGCTTATGAATAATCGATCAGCTGCTCAACCGCTGAGAATGAGAAGATTGTTCTGAGCTGTGAATTGGAGATGCTTGAGGACTCAGGTCCCCCAGAGATGTCTTCCTAGCACACAGTCAGCGTGCTGACCTCAAAGACACAAGTCTACTTCACTAATGATTTCGGGTATTTCAATGACTGCCTTTAACAGCCCAAAGCTGTGGGCCACAATTCAGTTTACTTGGTATTTTTATTAGCTGGTAATCTACACAGAATTTTTTAAAATGAAAAGTAGTACAGAACATAAGATACAGGGAGCTCAGGTTTGGTCAGATGCCAAAGTGAATCAGTTCCAGTTTTCCTTCAGGGAACAAAGACAAAGAGATGCAGAATGCAGCTAATTGAGTCAGGCGGTGGCTTCATTGCTCATATTTAACAGATTTATCTCCCCCAGAAGGGTGGAATGGTGGGATGCTTGTGCAGATAAGGACATTCTGAGACAAATTTAGAATGCTGTCCTCAGTGTTTAGCCGGAGCAGGCCTGAAAAATGATTTGGGGAAGCTTGTCTTTGAAGAGGAAGCCCTCATTTTTAAAATCATAAAGAAATCAGTCACTTTTAATCATCCAATGAACGTAAAGTCATATTGTGCCAGTTAATCAATGTGTACTAAACGACAGACTTAAATAGCCTAAGCTTCAAAAAGTTCCAATCAGCAACAGCAATAATAAACCAGGCTGCAAAGTTTTTCAAAATAGCATCAGGACCAAGAACAATCTACCCTGAGTCTCTGAAATACAGAGCACAGACAGAAATTACTGTGCTGACAAAAAAGGAGGGGTAGTCATCCTCTTTGGGGTACTCATCCTCTTTGGGGTACTCATCCTCTTTGGGGTACTCATCCTCTTTGGGGTACTCATCCTCTTTGGTGCACACGGTATCTTATGAATTTCCTTATAGGAATCAGTAGCATTAACTATGGCAATCTTAGCCAATGGTTCTTCTAAAGTGATAAACATGCCTGTTCGGTACTTCTCATGTTTCCAAGGTACAAGTATGTTTGAAGTACAAGTCTTTAGAAAATACCCCCTTGCACTTTTGGTAATATGGAAAACCAATTCTTAACTGCTACTTCCAGTTTCACAGAACACACCATAAGCTCATTGGACATTCAGACATGAACTCAATACAACTCTCTCCCTCTCTCCTTGACATTTATGCCATCCAGCCCCCAGGTCAGGTCAATTCTATAAGCATGAAGCTTTTGCCTCACTGAATTTCCTGTCTAATAGCATTTTAAATGTAGTTCTGATGTAAAGCAGTCACACACACACACATGGAAAAAAAAACCACTCTGACGTTTACATCCTAAAACTTTCTTGGGTGTCATAAAAAATGTAAGAAAATACTTTTAAAAATTAGTAAGATAAATTTAGAAGTTGACTTTTCAAAGTCTCACTCAGCAATAAGTAAATAACTAAAATACATAAGGAATGTTAAACAGTTTAGTTTTTATCATTCACAACTGTGCCAATAATTAACCGTCATGGACCATAATACTAACAAATAAAAATGGGGGGGGAAATCCCCGTTGGTCAAAGCAAATTCCACGACTCACACAACTTCAAAGGGAGAGTTAAAATACAGTCTCATCTGTGCTCTTATTGACAACTATACCATTATGAAGGGCCCTAAAGATACCCCACAATTATCGCATAGGTCATTTTGTTTTGACTGAAGTTTTGCCAGCACAACTAGTGTGAAATGCTTTCGTTTCCCTGGACCAACTCTCCAGCTGCTGTGATCATTCTGCACTGTTGACGGGAGATAAATAGCTCAACAGAACAGCGGATCATCGTAGAGTTCCAATAATAAACATTTATCTTGAAAAACTTTTTTCTCACATATTGAAGTAGAGACTGGGAGCTACTCATAATAATCATTCTGTGTAGACACATTTCCATCACAAATATCCTTCTTGATAGTGTAGATTCAAGCTAGATACTTCCTGCCTTGCTACATCACAAACAATAAAATCAAGGCATGTTTGTTCCACCCTCAGTTTTCTTAATTCCATTTTCTCAAAAGGCCAGTAGAAAAATAATGAGAAATTTTCTTCTTTATAGACAGTTGCCACATTTCTTGAACTTACTGCATGAAAGCTCTAGACACTTCTCTGATAAATATTTAAGGTTTATTCCTAATTGTTATGCATTAATTCATCACAACAGTCACTTCTATTTTCTAGTAAGCTTTATTTACTTATTTAATATTTTCCTTCCTTTATGGACTTCCAGATCCTCCCAGCTGGCAATGTGTATGCGGCATTGTGAAGTTGGGTTCCCCGATGTTCTCACATGGAGCAAATTTCTTAAGTTTTTTTTTAATATTTGACTCCATTAATTAAAACATGAAAGAATACGAACTTCACATTATAAATGACTAAAGCAGCTGAAGAGTAAATAATTCAGAATACAAATGTTAAATCTTCAAGAATGAACTTTGCTCTTGTATGTAGTAAAATACAGAAAATGATCATAGTGTTTGCTTATAATTTTAAAGTATTCAAAAAAGATAAAAGTAAAATATAAAGAAGCAAAATTATCTGTTTTATGTATTATTTCCCAGTATTCCTTAGGATTTGCTTTATTTTATGAGCATTACTTTTCTTTTGAAAAGGAGCATTGTTTAGTCAACTAATGGGTGTTCACTATGTGCCTCTTGCAGGCTGTGTGTAGACCCCTTCTGCCTGGGTGATCATCATCAAGCTTTAGGGATAAATATTTTTTTATTTTATTTGCATTGTAAAATGCAACCAATTATTTCACTAGCCTGCAGATATGATGAAACTGTTGACAAGGGAGAAATTACGTTAAGGGCATACGTGTGTAACTCAGAAAGTTGTTTCAGAAGCAATGAAAGTGATATTTGCTTCTGAAAGTGCTGTTCTTTGATATCGCATATTATGGCAGTTTAATTAGTGTGCTCTTATTCCCATTGACTTTTCCTCATAAAAGTCTACTTAGCTTGGCAGAAAATTTTCGTGTAAAATATAAAGGAAGGCCCGACTGAGGCACATGAGTGCTCTGATCTTTTAAAACATTTTATTGCTTTGATTATGTTCTAACATTTACTCATCACAACATGCAACATATTAATTTAGAATCATAAGGTGGTGTGCATTGGACCAAGTCACCAAGGCTATAATAATTTCAATGTTCCCTTCATGTTTATCTATTTTTCTTTATCCTTCTTTACCTGAAAACCCTAGGAGCAGTAATGGGCCTCTAGAGATGTGTTTGTGAGCTTCAGAGAGCATCCATGACATCTCATTACTGCACATGGGTGAAAATGACTAAAGAGGCAAGTTCCACACAAAGGCAACAGATCACTTTGTAACTGGCATCAGTAGTGTTCTCTTCAAATATGGAAACTGAATGTAGTCAGGGCAAAAGGGCTTCTGTCAAAACATTCCTTTGAATGTGTTCTCTTCCCTTCTGTGGATGGAATGGTTTTCAAAAGAAGTATTGCCAGCATGCCGGAGGATGCACCCATTGTCCCATGGCCAGCAATATAAGGAGAGCTGGACATACACAATCCCTCACTTAGACTTATGCCAAAGCTGAAAGGTAGTTCTTTAAAGTACAGTTTAAGTAACATATAACAAAATATTGTTCAGGAAAATGTAATTTGGTTAAGCTTAAACTTCTCAAGTTTTACATAACTATGGTTTTCTGTTGCAAAGGGAGAGGACTGACTTGTTTGTCCCAGCCACCCTTCTTGTTTAGCCCAAAAATAACCACACAGAAACTGTATTAATTAAATTACTGCTTGGCCCATTCACTCAAGCCTCTTACTGGCTAACTCTCGCATCTTGATTTAACCCATTTCCATTAATCTGTGTATCACCATGAGGTCGTGGCCTACCAGCAAAGGTCCAGTATGTCTATCTCTGGCCGCAGATCCGTGGCATCTCCCTGACTTTGCTTTTTCCCTCCCAGCATTCAGTTCTGTCTTCTCTGCCTACCTAAGTTCTGCCCTATATAAAAAGCCAAGGCAGTTTCTTTATTCATTAACCAATGAAAGCAACACATGAACAGAAGGATCTTCTACACCAGCTTTCTTTTATGACAGGTAAAAAGAGCTGGGCTTTTCTATAGAGCATTGAGAAGTCTCTCAAACATGGATACCTTAAATTTTTACTAAGCATACTTTTTTCTGGGATTCATGTGTTCTATCTTTGCTCTGTGATTGCATCCAGGTATACAAGGATGAGAGAATGGAGTTTCATTGTCCAGAATCATCATTCTGAGCCATAAGACACAAAATATATGGAAGCATACATGCCAGCTTCTATAGCTGCAAGGGATCCATCAATCATCTGTAATTTTTATATTTATTAGAAGTTCAAAGTGCTTTTAAAATGCTCCAAGAATATCTGAGGATTTGTATTAATCTCCATATGAACTGCTAAAGTCACCTGACTCTGCCTCCTAGATCCTCCTGGGCAAACAATCAGTTTTCATTATGTATTTTAACAGAATCCTACAGCCTGTGAGACACAATTCCAGACTCCATAAAAACTTGTAAAGAAAAATGTAATACTCCATCAGAATTTAAATAATCCTTCCTGTGTAGTGGCATTTCAATTGCATTTTAATAAATAAAGACTGCCTGAAGACCTGAGACTAAAACAGCCCACTGGTCAGCCTGCAGACCAGGTTATGGTAACACACACCTTTAATCCCAGTAACCACAGTGACAGGCACCTTTAATCCCAGTAACCACAATGACAGGCACCTTTAATCCCAGTAGCCACACTAGTTGCCAGAGAAATCGGACTGTGTATGCCTTTAATCCCAGTGGAGCATGCCTTTAATCCCAGCCCTAGAGAGGATTATAGAATGGGAAGAAACAGCTCTCAACACACAGTCTCATATTCCGAGATTTTGGGAGGCAGGATCGCCATTTCAGACTGAGGTCGAGGTAAGGGCCTGTGGCTGCCTGTTTTGCTTTACAGATCTTCAGGATGAACCTCAATTTCTGACTCTGAGCTTTTGTTAATCGTGCTTCGTTCCTGGTAATTTGATCAGATAAAGTATAAAGGAACAATATAAATATATTTTACAAGGATACTTGTATAAATCAAGATAGTGGTTTTTGTTTTAATTGAGTATTTATTACTATAAGAGAAGTTTAAAAATTATACTCAAGGCCTTTGAATTAACTAATTTCTATCAAGCAAAAAGGCTACTTTTCATACAAGTATTATATATTATCAATAGGCTATGTTCATTTGAGCTTTCATTTTGATTTTTGTTTATTAGCTCATTCCTTAGATTTGAAAAGGAATTATGTTGCTCAGACTGGCCCCTAATTCTAGGCTTAAACCATCTTTCATGCATGGTCTCCCTGGTATCTGGGATTATAGATACACAGCCCCATATCTGGCTCTCTTTGACATTCTAGACTATCCTAAAAATAGGTCAATGACAAATGAAGTCATTCTTAGATACACAGATTCATAGTGAGACAAATTTACTCGTTGGCTCTTGACAAGTAAAATATTTATATAGCTGTCAGATTCTGAAACTTTTCAAAGCTCTTGTTTACAAATTAAATTGATAAGATCATCTTGAGTTTCATGGGGACCAAAACTATCTGATTTACTCAGTTTGTTGTGGTTAATTATCTATCTGATAAAAATCTGTACCTAAAATTAAACTCTCTGTACTTTGAGGGTATGAGATAAGGTTTACACCTCAGGAAGTCTAATTTTGCTTTATTATACATACTGCAATAAAAGGTGTGTAGATGGCCAGAACTCCTACAGCAATTCACTAAGCAGCTAAAATATCTGTAGTAAATATTGGTTTGAATGTATGATAAAATTTCTATGTAGATCCTTTCAATTACAATGTTAACCTATTAGTGTAAGATTGGACAGTAGAAATATCATAGACAGAAAAAAGATAGATGACATATTACAAATACAAGATAGGTAGAAAGATTATAAAAGATAATAGATGATTGATAGATAGATAGATAGATAGATAGATAGATA
>LOEQ01014866.1:7477-19725 GCA_001685075.1 Bramus lutescens
ATAGATAGATAGATAGATAGATAGATAGATAGATAGATGATAGATAGATAGACTTTTGTCATGATATTAATGGTCATATAGAGTACTAACTAATTCTTGAAAAAAAGGTTTCATGTCCCTTCCTGTACATGTTTTCAGGTTTGAGTCTCTATCAGTTTTCTGCAGTGAACCATGATCATGCCTAACAGTGACATTTGATACTTCCAAAAGGAGTATGGAGCCCATAACAACAATTCCTCCAGGACTATGATAATACCACTAAGCAGAAAACACCACCTCAGGATCTATTTTTGGACTACAAACTGCTTAGAAAAATTTCAAAATGGCTCACTGAGATGATACAGCCTCACAGACTCTCTAGCCAGAACTTGAGTCAAGTTCTACACTTTTTCATTACACAGAGACTATACAACAAACAATACATTTCCCAGGTTTGGTATTAACCCAAATTTGTCTTTTCAGGATCCCCAAAGATGCTATTGGCCCCAGACAGTAGGAAGTATATTTAAGAATACGACACCAAAAATTAAAGAGGTGGGATGGGTGCTTTTTGAAGGATCAATGAGTTATGAACATTTGTCATGTTTGGGGGGTTAGTTATAAATTGTTATTGGTTACAATCAGAACAAAAGTTAAACAAAGGTGATAAGATACGGAGTTGCTCTTTATAAGAAAAAGGGAGATATAAATATGATAGGATGAAAGGGTAGAATATTGAATCTATTCTTAAAAGAAAAATATACATGTGATAGCATAAAAATGTAGATTATTGAAACTACTCTGAAAAAGGATATAGATATGATTAGACAAGAGGTAGATTATCGAATCTACTTTTTAAAAGCAACTACTAGTTTTAAATGTTTTACATTGGATTGGACCTTTGTATTTTATATACAAATTTGTATATTGATACAAATTTGAGATTAATTTTGTCATAGCATACTGAACAAACATTTCTACTCTTGTTCAAGGTATTATACCTATATAACTCATTTAACAATGTAATGCAAATTTCTACTCCTTGAAAATTATTATTAGGAAAATAAGTTAGTGCATGTTAGTAGTTAATCACCTACTACAATTGAACTTGTAGTCACTTTAGGTATGATTTGAGGGTCAAGAAAAGATATATTTTACATAGACAGGTTATCTTCAAATACTTCAGAGAGCTACACAACATGGCATTTAAAGATGTTTCTATATCATAGGCTCTTTTTTTTATGAAAATGAGGCATATTTGCCTGGGGCAGCACTAATCTAATAAGGAGAAGATGATAGGTATCAAAGAAAATCCACATGGAGTGTATTTTCTGTGTGACAAAAGTAAGTCACTGGGCAAGAAATTGACCTTTGCTTGAATGCTGACTATATGCTGTCCTAATCTGACAAGAAGAACACAAAAGATATTGAGTGCCAAACATTGTCAAGATAAGGGAGGACAGTCCTTCATAATATCTTACTTCACAGAAAAGTCTTTAGAATATTCTAGACCAGTAGGCAGAAGGTAGATGTCACAGCACTGCAGATGAATTTTGGGTAACTCTCCTTTCAGTCAGCTGTTTTTGTCATTTCTCACATTTTTGGAAGTCATTTATTTGTACTTCCTGCTTCCTCCATTAATATTGTTTCCTTTTGGGGTCTCTGAGAGAGTTGAAAACTAGATACTTACAGTTATAGTTTTCCTTGTTTACCTGATGCAGAAAGCAAGTTATAGTAAGAAAGCAAATTAGGTGCAAGACTTTGAACTCACCAAGATGGATAGCTAATGGAGTATTTTCCATGAATTTGTCAAATGTGAATTGACTAGACATTGTTGATTTATTTATTGCCTGTATATTTTGTATATAGTTATTGTACTTTTTCTTATATTAGTTAGAGCCTTCTTTTTCATTTTGGACATAAAGAGGAAATATTGTGGTATATTATTTGTGATTTAATAAATAAAACATGCTTGATTATCAGAGGCCAAAATAGTCACACTAGTCAGCCATACAGGCGACATGGTAGTGGCACACTGTTTTACTTCTAGGACTCAGGAGACAGAGGTAGATGGATCTCTGTGAGTTCAAAGCTACCCTGGGGTACACAAGATCAATTCAGAAACAGATCCAGATTGTAGTGGTGCACACACACCTTTAATCCCTGCACTAGGGAGATAGAGACAGCACATACATGACTGCAGGGAGAGAGGAATATAAAGTAGAAGAGACAGGAACTCAATGGAGTGTGGAGTTGCGAATCTTGTCCATTTGGTCTGAAGATTTGGTAGGGGTAAAAAGAATCTCTAGTGTTTGGCTGATTTGCTTTTCTGATCTTCAGCTTGAACCATAATATCTGTCTGGGATTTTATTTTTCATGTTACAAACATATTTTAAGGTATAAACTCAAAGTTTTCTAAGCGGATCAGAACATTTTGAGACACAATTTTTGAAGCTATGTTGGTTTTTATGAGCTTATATCAGAACTTTGGTAATAGATCAGTTAATATAAGAAACTAGTCGGAGGGAGATTGAGAGAGAAGGCTGAAAGTCAGTTTTTGCACATTATCTCACTCCCTTCATACAAACGCATTTAGATTTAAGATATTCCTTGTACAGGGTAGTAGGGCATCTCAAAGGATAATCTCACTCACTTATTCCCTAAGTGAATACCTGAAAAAGTCTGATAACTGTCTGTGAATAACATGTCAAGAGAAAAGGTTTTATCATATAATGAAGATATTATGATATGGCTCACTAGTTTTAGGCAAGAAAATTAATTTATTTACATCATGGTTAGTTTTAATTCTAATCCTTACACAATAGACTCACCTGGGATAGGTAATGTCTATATATAAAGAATTGTTTAAGTTAAGATGGTCTGTGGCTTTCCCTGTGTTATAAATTTTAACTAATGAAGAAGACCTCATTATGTGTGTACTGTTTTCTAGTTAAGGGACCTTGAACTTGTATAATATTAAAAGTGAGCTGAGTGTAGGCATGGGTGCATTACTGTATGTTCCCGAACATGGCTGCAATATGACCAATCCTCTCAGACCCCTGCACTTGTGATTTCCCTGCTATTATGAGTCATAACCTGAAACTGCACTCAAATAAACCATTTCTGCCCTAAATTTTTGTTGTATACTTATTTTATCATAGCTACATGAAATAGAACAATGATAGTCTGTGATTCTTGTCTTCATGAATTTTCAGCAGAATAATTTTTTATTGCATGGTTATTTCTAATTTGACTGTTATACCAAATAAAATGAGCTTTGTTACTAAAGCATGCATTTATTCTCCTATTTCTGAAAATAAATGTTTAAATGATAATCAGTTGACTAACATTAATGGCTTATCAGAGCCATTATTTGAATAGATTCTAAAGGAATGTATGTATTAATTGCATAGTCAGCTTCCAGCACCTACCATCATCTCATTGACTTTGCATTCCATCTCATGAAATCCATCTTTAAACTTTACTTCCATCTGTCTTCAAATAAAATATTCATGAAAATAAATTTAATATATTAGAGCATAATTATATAATGCAGAATAGTCTCCTAATATTTAGATTGCTAATTTTGTCATACTCTAAAATCTCCATTTATGCAGGAATTAGTTCATGAACATCTTTTAATAAGGTAGCTGTTAGTCTATTGAATGGATTCAATGTTATGTAATCATTAATTCATATTGTAAATATTACTGGATTAAGAATTTCTTTGGAATTACAGTGCTGGAAACATTTATGAGGGTTGCTGGAAGAAAAGATTGCCATTTCTAAACAAGGGAACCACAATTCCATGACATGAGAGTTTCCAAATAAGCAAAAGAATAAAGCCAACTGACCATCACCACTTATTTATGTGTTTATTTAATTATTTGCTTCCTGACTTGTAGGAAGCAATGGATAGACCATAACCTTTTTCTCCTGTCACAAGTCCTGCTTTGCTGTGATAGGCTTTATGCCTTCCAATTCCACGCTGTAATAAACCATTTCTTCTTTAAATTACTTCCTGTCAGTAATTTTGCTCAAAACAATACAAAATAGTTTGCAGAGTAAGTTGAAGTGTGGACTAGCACCTATGAATATTATGCAGATGCAAGAATGAATATGAAGAATATATGTAGCCTGCCTGCATTAAACTTTATTCTTTGAGCAAAAATTTATATTTGCAAAGGAACAGAATTATGAAAGAGCTCCAGAAGATTGCTTGAAGGCACCTCACTTGCAAGTCTTCAATATACTAGAATACCCATTGACATTTGTGTAGTAATCAAATATATTCATTTTTATTATTAAGCCCACAAATAATGTAAATCATGTGACTGTAGCAGAAACTGATTGTTCATGTCCTGGCCATTTAAACCTGAAATAATCACATAGAAACTGAATTATTGCAACATAGTTTGGCCTATTAACTCATGATTCTTATTGGCTAGCTCTTATTTATTAATTTAACCCTTTCTGTTAATATGTGTATTGTCATGTAGTTGTAGCCTACTGGTAAAGTTCAGTCTACATCGGGCATCTGTCTTCTGCAGCAGCTACATGAGTTCTCTCAAACTCTGCCTACTCTCTCTATATATCTTTTCCAGCCTGACTATATATATATATATATATTTCATTGGCTGAAACCAGTTTCTTTATTAACTGATAGCAAAAAAAATACATATTCATAGCATACAGACCGGAATCCCACATCATGTGACTTATATCTTTACAGCTCTAAACTGGTCAAGAGAGAGGTTAGTGAGACATCATTGTGGCAAGATGTTCTAGAAAACAGATAATGCCATGAAGCCACATGATGATGCACAAATTATTAGAAATGTACTAATTTATATGTAAAAGCTAGTCTAAGCCATCGACTCAACTAATATTAAGTCTCTAAATTATTATTTTATGCATGCTGTGTGGACTAGCAGGCACGAGATAAACTGGCCCACTGGAACCTGAAAGAGAAAAGAAAAGCTTCTGGCTACATTTGGTTCCAACACAGTGCACATTCATTCACATAAATCCTGCCTTTTTGTTTGTTTAAAGAGAGTTACTAGACCCCCAGAAACAGTAGTAAAGCACAACTTCTTGGTAGCCTCATGTTTATAGACAGGCTGTTTGCTGGAGGTGAGCAAATGCACAGCTCCTTTCAGAGACAGCTTCCTGGTTCATGTTGGTGGCAAGGATGGCTCTTTTGAGAGGTCCTGATATGGAGCACTTGAATAGAGTTTGTGGACTACTTGCTGCAAGCTGCTTGGTGGCATCATGGTCAACTGTGTCCTTACAGTTAGGGGTGAGCATGGCTCCTAGAGCTGGCAGTAATTTTACATGCATCATGTTGGAAAGTTGTACTGGGTGGAGCCAACAGTCAAAGCTCCTGCTCTTTTCCTAGCCAGGCCTAATTAGCAGTTTAAAATAGAGACCAAAAATTATTATAGATACTCAATAAATATAAATTCAGTCAAAAACAAACCTGTAAATAACTCACAGTATGTTTAAAAATGTGTACATACACTTAAGAAATTATGTATGACAGTTATATAAAGAAAAAATAGTTTTAAAAGATAAAACAAAGTCTTTAAAAATGATAAAAGTAATATTTTTAAAAAAGATCATGTATAGATAAAAACACACAAGGAGTCTGGATTCTGTAGTGTTTTATTGAATTTGAATTTTTTGATTGCTGAAAAACAAAGGACAGCTGCTGAGAGACATGAGAATAAAAATATACTAATAAAATATAACAACCTGAGTATTTTTAAATACCTTAAATTTAAAACTAAGTGTGAAAATATATTAGTTAAATGAAACTAAGATGTATTGCTTTGGTGAAACTGTTTTGCTTTAATTTCCATGGGAAACAAGAGACAATGATCTTGTTCTTTATTACCAATTGTGATCAAGGGAGACCTCTGGAACTATGACAGGTGAAAAGTATCCACAAGTGTTGTGACTAGTCTTTCCAGGACTTGACAATTACCTGAAATTTTCTCAAGGACCTTATAGACACATTGTCGACAGACAGCAGGAAGCAATTTTGAAAAAACAACATTCATATTACCAAGATTTTGTGCGTTGGATGGTCTTTGCTTATTTGGTGGATTATGTATATTTGTTAAATTTAGGAGAATATTAAAATACAGAATACAAAGACAACTATTAATCTCATATATTTTATATTGTCATGGATTTAAGTTAATTTTCTTATATCGTATATACACTTCTAGTTTTGTTGAAAATATTTTTGTACATTGATACAAATTTAAGGTCAGACTTATTTCTACTCTCATTTGAGGTATTATGTTTATGCAGCTCATTTTAAAATGTAATATGTAGTTAAAAACACAAAATAATAGTCACATATAATAGTCAACTGATAGTCACATTACTTAGGTTTTTCTAGATAGGCAGAATTATATTTCAGATGGATAGGCAATCTTCAAACACTCCAAAGAGGTACAGAACATAGGATTTAAAATGTTTTAAAAACTTAGACATTACTTGACAGTAAGACACTTTTGTTCCTGGCAGCACAAATTACTTCAAGAGAATGATGGGAGCTGAAGTAACTCCTTATGGAGTTTGCTTTTAATGTGGCAAGGGTAGCCATTTGAAAAGAAACTGCTCTTGCCTGGACTGCCTTGACAATATGTTGTATAAACTAGCCATGTAGATATCACATAAAAATGACTGTGGAATTTGCCAAAACAATGTGGGACGGAGACAGGGTTCTTGCTTCATGAAAGAGTCTGCCAGGCATTCTGCATGTCGCAGAAGAAAGCGACTATTGAACTTTGGAAAGACAGGCAGGACAGTTCTTTAAACTTCCTATTTCACTGAAAAATGATTCAGACACTCTAGACATGTAGGCTAATTATGGATGCCCCAACATTCAGAAGAACCTTTGGTTACAATCCAGAGAGCCAGATATGTTTGTTATTTCTAGAATTTTGAAAGTTATTTACAATGTACTTCCTGATTACTTCGGAAATATTATGTCCTTCTGGAGTCTTTGATAGAGTTGAAGACTATATAGTTATAATTTTTCTTAGTTATGTTAAAAGATAAATTAGATATGAAACTTTAGACTCACAAAGATTGGACATTTGATAGAGTATTTTCTTTAATTTTGCCAAAGACAAAATGATTAATTATTACATCTGCAATTCTTGCTTGATACATATTTTAGTATATGTAATTTTACAATGTTGAAGGTAAAATCTTCCTTTTCAATTAGACAGTAAAGACAGATGACTTGGGGATGTCATTTATATGCTGCAAATATGTTTTGTCTTTATTGGTTGATGAATAAAGCTGCTTTGGCCTATGGCTGGGCAGAATGCTGCTGTATGGAAAATCCAAGTAGACACAGGTGAAGAAGGGTGAGGTCATGTGAGATGCTAGTGAGCCACTGGAGCAGCAAGATGTACGAGAGAACAGGTAACATCTCGTGGCAATATACAGATTATTAAAGATTGGTTAATTTACTGTAATAGCTATGTTGAGACATCTGCCAAGCAATTATAGAAAATATTAAGCCTCTTGGATGATTATTTTGTATGTGGCTGCGGGGACTGATAGGCAGGAGATAAACCTGTCTTGTGGGAGCTGGCAGAACACAGAAAAGTTTCCAACAACAGAAGTTATTCAGTAACTTCCACCTGGGGGGTATTCTTGACACCCCATACTAATTGAGTCATTAAGAAATTTGTATAAAAATATTCAACATGAAGCTTTAAATTAGTATCTTTAAGAATTATTAAATTAGAAATGCACCTGAAAAATTAATTCAGAACAGTTATTAGAAACATGTCTGAGGTTAAAAAAGATGTAGTGCATTGGTGAAGGCTGATGCTCATCATGCTTGTCCTTGACTGGCTCCTCAGTANAATAATAATAATAATAATAATAATAATAATAATAATAATAATAATAATATAAATTAAACTAAAAAAATCTCAAGGAATTTACTTGAGACGAATACTGACTACCTTGATAATATTAAAATTATGAGGTATTTGCACGGTACTGCTGTGTAGAAGCCCTGTGTGAAGTTAAATATGCCCATGATAAAACTGTTTAAATATTTGACAAAGAAGTACCATTTGTAATATCTGTTAAGATAAAGTTTCAAATTTTATATTTGTATTCTATTCTAGAAAAAATAATGAAAATAAAAATACATTACAAAAATAATTATTTCTTGTTAAGAAAAATATAATAGACAGTGTAGAGCACATTTGATTTTCCACTTGTAACATTCTATGATTTTTACTTTGAAATATGTTATCTATTTAGAAAGTAATATAGGAAAAGAAAAATATCAATTCCCAAAACTTGAAAACACACTGAATCAGACTACATTTCAACAAAATCAATTATAACTAATAATTTTCATATCATGCAAGGACAACATAACTCAGCATGGAGTACAAGTAAATATTTATAAAAACTTGAATTTTTTCAAGTTTTATTTTACAATTGAGATGAATATTGCCATTTAAACCTATTGTATGCACAGTGTAAAAATTAAAAGGGAAATACTGTTCTAAGATCAATATTTTAAGAATGAAAGTGAGAACAGAGTAAAAATCATTCCAAGTTTAGATAAATCAATGGAATGTTAAAACTCAAATCCTTTGTAAACTAATGAAAATGTAAATTTGTTATCTATCCATTGAAAATATCTGGATTGTTTGTTCTTTTAATGACTAAAAATGTTCTTTATATATTTTGGAGATCAGACCTCTGACCCAGAAAGACAAATATCACCTATACTCATTCGTAAGTGGTTTTTAAACATAAAGCAAAGAAAACCAGACCACAAAGCACAATCACAGAGAACTTAGACAACAATGAGGACCCTAAGAGACACATACATAGATCTAATCTACATTGGAAGTAGAAAAAGACAAGATCTCCTGAGTAAATTGGGAGCATGGGAACCTTGGAAGAGCATTGAAGGGGAAGGGAGAGAAAGGGAGGGGAGGGGAGCAGAGAAAAATGTAGAGCTCAATAAAAATCAATAAAAAATTAAACAGGAAAGCTAGAAACTATGTTGTAATAATACCATAGAGTGTATGTAACCACTTAGAATATCATTTCTAAACACTGTATTTCCTAAAAGTACTTAAATCTGGAAGATGTAATATTTCTGCTATCAGGTTAAAAAATTGTACACTAAATTAGAGAAAATATTTAAAAATATTTGTCAAAAATGGCAAAAGAACAAACAGAAATCTTGCTATCTCAGATTGGAACAGTTTTAATATCTTAATGAATAATAATTGATATTTGTGAGATAAATAAATATATATGAGTTTATTGAGATCTAATGAAATAATTTATATGTGAAAAACAATAAAGATCAGCACATATTCTCTCTGGTTGCAAACAAATGGTAGATAAAGAAATATCTGGCTCTATAATAAATCAAAGAAAAATGAGTCATTTAAAATGCACTAGATGAAGTCAATTTTCATAAAGGTATCATGTAACAGGCAGGCAAGCTAAATTAATACATTTTTAATTGAAATAGAGTTGAATAAATTTGTCTATCCTTTCTTGCCTTCTCTTAACTATCCTTTCTTGAATTCTGTGTGTATGTATGTGTATACATAAACATATGTAAATACAATTTGCTGAGCGTGTTTTTGTTGTAGGTACATGCATGACTTCAGGGGAGACCACTATGCACTGGACAACAACTAAAGAAGCACGTCTATGGCAGAGACTAGTTCTTCCAGCAATCATTAGGTGCCGGTTGTTCTTTGTTTAGAAATGGTACCCAGAAGCATTTTCATTTTTCTATGTTAACATATACATTGACATTTCCATTGTTCCAGTTTCATTTACACAGATATTTCTAGTAGAGACTGTTTCATTCCAACTTCTTGGTATTTTGGCTCTTACATAATTTCTGCCTCCTCTTCTGTACTTCTCATGATTTGATAATTCATAAGATGTGATGTATATGTGTCTGTCAGGGTTAGGCTTCATAGAATCCATTGATTTCTGTATTGTGTCCAGTTATGATTGTCTGTGTTGGCCAGCATTTGGTGAAAGGAGAAATTTCTTCCATTGGGGTTGTAGCTACAGTTATGTGTGGATATATGGATAATATTTTGAATGAAATCAGGAATTACGTTGCTCTTTCAAGGTGGTCGTAGAGAATTGTTTTCTAAGGTCCATGACCTCATTAACACCAGGATGTTGGTTTTGTTTCCAACATCAGGCATGATTTCTCTGTTGTTCAGTGGGTCATAAGTTCAATTATAAAACTGCTGGTTATCAATAATACCAAAGTGTTACTTCTGCATATCTTGCCATTCTAGTAGTTTCTATAGTTTATATCCATTGCTGTTGGGTAGGACTAGGGTAGGACTCAGGGTGTGATTGCTTGGTTCTTTTGACATTAAGAAAGCTCCATTCAATCCTCACAGATGGTCAGGATATGCAAATGTACTTCTGTTTATTCTTTTGTAGCTATGAGGTCACCTGAGGAGGGGTGCTCTTCAGGATGCATGATCTAGAGAAGCTTTGCTACCTAGACAACAGAATGCTAATAATTTAACATCTCAGAGTGATAAAGACGTTGTCTGTGTGAGTAATCCTTTGTATCCTGTTAGTAAAGTCTTATGTTATCTTCTTTCCCCTCCCATTTACGATGGGCATAAAATTTGTGGAAAAATAAACAGGGGTGATTTCAGTCACTGAAATACCCTCCCAATACTTTCTATGATTTCTGTCCTTTCTTTTTATGTGTCTTCATATTCTTTACTTATATATCTAAAATACCAATACCCTTACTCTACTCTGGTAAGAGATTTTTTTGTCAGGCCAGTCCTTGACAAGAAAGTAGGTGGTTTGGGATGGTAATACCAGGATATAGTGATGTAAATTGTAAAATGTAATAAAGAATAGAAGGGTCAATTATGGAGAAGAGAGGTCAAAAACTGAAGAATGACAGATTGGAAATAAATTACACTAAGGTTGTTTGATAAAGTTTCAAGGAATAATATTTTTGTATGTATTTAAAATTATAAATAATATATCTAAATGTATATGCATTTACAGACATCAAGCCAGTTGACCTAAGAACGTACTGCACAAAAAACACAGAGTAATAAAAAGCTCAGTTCCAGGCATGAGGATACATTCTGCTTTCATGGGGTTGTCAGAGTAGTCCATATGACTACTAAACAATACACATAGGTAAAATCTGAGGAAAATTTTACAACTGTGAAGATCTCAAAGCATCACGGCATTAACGCCTTACATACTCATTCTGAGTATACTAATGGAATGCAATGAATCATGTAGCATCGTCTATATATTAGTTTGGAAAATATAATTTTCTCATCTAATCAGTTCTATAGTTGCTGGAGTAGAGAAAATCATCCTTTTTTTTGAGGATATGGCCACAGGAATATATTTCTTGACCCAGCAGATTATCTGACAACAATATACATATTGGCAGAAATAGCTGGATGTAGTAATTTAACAAAAACAAACAAAATGGATATGAAGCTGATAAAAATGTGTGATAGTGGTATATGAAGGGATTTGGAGAGGTAGTTAGAGTATAAATCACGTCATATTTACTTCTATAAAATTGTATGACATCCTCAAAAACAGGGAAATTCTTTTAAAAATATAAAAGAAGTGTCTGGCTTTCTGTATCTTAAAACAATTCCCCAAAGAAAAGTCATCTGTTTTTATTGAAAGGAAATTCACGCAGTGAGAATTTGATTGGCAGCACTATCCCTTGATTCGCTTTCCTCAACTCAGTAAATTCTTCGTGAGAAATTAGATTTTGAGATAATGACAGAGAAAGCAAAATGAATGATGGTTAATCAAACACACACACACACATACACACACACACACACACATAAACACACACATCCCATTGATGAAAGTCTTATATCCTTTGGTATTATTATGTCTGGGAGGAATACGAAAAACTTGAATGTATTTCTAAAATTCTCCCTTATAGTAATAAACAAATACCTTTATTTGTAAAGTAAATTTTCTAAATGTTTTTGGTTTTGTAGTGACAAAAAAGCTCTTTCCATACAAGAGCTATGTGTATTATTGTTATCTTATTTCATTTTCTGCTTGTTTCACAATTATAGGACTTAAGACCTTCACTTCAATTTGAGTTGCCTTTTATATATGTTAAGCTATTGCACTGTAGAAAAAAGATTTATCAGATACATGGGAATAATTCCTTGACCTCCTATAGATGTTCCTTTTTTTTT
>LOEQ01014868.1:0-16863 GCA_001685075.1 Bramus lutescens
CTCCCAATTTACTCAGGAGATCTTGTCTTTTTCTACTTCCCAAGTAGATTAGATGTATGTCTCTCTTAAGGTCCTCATTGTTGTCTAGATTCTCTGGCATTGTGATTTGTGTGCTGGTTTTCTTTGCTTTATGTTTAAAAATCACTTATGAGTGTGTACATGTGATAATTGTCTTTCTGTATTTGGAATACCCAAAATGATGTTTTCTAGCTCCATCCATTTGCCTGAAAAATTTAAGTTGTTGTTATTTTTTTCTGCTGTGTAGTACTCCATTATATAAATGTACCACATTTTCCTTATCCATTCTTCAGTCAAAGGGCATTTAAATTGTTTCCATTTTCTGGCTATGACAAACCATGCTGCTGTGAACATAGTTGAGCACATGTCCTTGTGGTACGATTGAGCAACCTTTGGCTATATATCAAAAGTGGTATTACTGGATCTTGAGGAAGGTTGTTTCCTAATTTTCTGAGAAATCATTATGGCATTCATTTTTATCTCACTCTTTCAATGGTGTCTGTCTTTGAAAATCTCCACAGATGGTTCACAAGCACCAGCTCGACCCCCCAAACCACGACCCCGCAGGACTGCACCAGAAATTCATCACAGAAAACCCCATGGGCCTGAGGCAGCATTGGAAAATGTTGATGCAAAAATTGCAAAACTCATGGGAGAGGGTTATGCCTTTGAAGAAGTGAAAAGAGCCTTAGAGATTGCCCAGAATAATGTAGAAGTGGCCAGAAGCATACTTCGAGAATTTGCCTTCCCTCCTCCGGTCTCTCCACGTCTAAATCTATAGCAGCTGAACCACAAGCACCAAAGCGTAAAACAGTTGACAAAATATTCCAGGAGTATGGGACAGAAGGACTAAGAGGGGATGCAGGAGCCCCAGCATCTTTTTGCATGGCGTCTCCAAAAGGGAGGCCTAGCGTACCACTTCTCTGGAGACCACGGCTCCCCTAGGATGCCCACACTGCAGCTTCTGTGTTTGTGCTAGCCATACTTTTAAATCAGGGTTGAACTGATAAAATAATTTAAAGACGTTTACTCCCCTTGAACTTTGAATCTGTGAAATGCTTTCCCTTGTTTACACGTTGGCAGAATTGCATTTTGTCTCTATTTTGGGTTCCTGTACTGTGTTCCTGACAGGCCCTTTTTAGAATTGGTCACATCTGCTGTAACCTTTTCATGCCCGCCCCTGCTGCCCCAGCAGCAGCAAAATCATTTGTTTGTGTTGCTCTCTATCCAGGCCCCACCTCAAGTTCCCAGGTCCAGTTTCATTGCTCCCATTTATACGACATGCTAGTCTGAAGGTTCTGATTTACAGCATCTCAAACAAATGCAGAAAGAAAAAGAAAAATGTGTGTGGTCTTGTCTTCACTACTGAGTCTTTTCTTTGGGAACCATCGCTGTTGAGAGGTGGGGAAAAACCTGAATGTATAAAGCATTTATTTGTCAATAAACTGCCTTTTGTAAAGGGTTTTTATATAATATAAAAGAGCTTCCCTTGTTAGTGCAAGTGCTGTGACCTCTAGTTTTCCATATTCCCCCTCTTATAGCCCCAGGAGTGCCATGATGCTGTAAAAGTGACTACTGCAGATGCAGGAAAAACAGGCTCGCATGAGACAGTGCTGTGTTTCAGGACCATAATGAGATCCCCTGATGTTTATGCCTGTATCACTTTCAGTAAAGCTGGAAAAGGTGGCCGTCTCCTCAAAATCTGTTAATATGCCTTTAGATAAGGTCATGGACACCCTTTTGCCCAGTGGAATGCAGTCCATTTTCTATTTCGGGATGTCACCCTGGCTGCTCACAGTGTGCCAGCCTCCTCCTGAGGTACTGATGACTCTTATGTGCCACTGCTACTGCAGCCATGGTACTTGCAAAATCCCTAGGACCCTTCCTCCAGTCAAACTAGGATTCCTATTTACTCTGTGGGTTTTCTCATTGATTATTCCATGTTGCCCCATCCAATCAGATGAAAGACTTTAACATAACTTTGTCTTTTTAACAAAATAAGTGGGTCTTCTGAAACCATGGTATTAGTTGAATCTAAAAATATCTATTGACCATCTGCATTGTGCTTTGCACTCTTGGGTTTGTTTAAAGCTCAAACTGGCTCTAACATTGTTTGTATATGTGTTTGTTGATAAATGTCTCTAATCTGATGGAATAAGCACCAGAAATTGATGCGAGAGCTTCAGAAATCCAGAAATTTCAGGGTTTTTTTTTAATCCCTAATAGTGGAAAAAGAAAATCAAAACTATCTCCATACAAAATGCTTGACCACATTTGATACTTCCTAACGATCGACTTAGTTGTATGTTCATGGACGTTTGTACCACTCCTTGTTCCACACCCAGTGGAACACTCAAAAACTCCTCAGATAATGAGTCCTCCATCTGGACTAGGGAGAAGAGAGGCTATTGGCTAGATCTGATGGAGTTGGTGATGTAGAAGATTCATGCACGAAGCCATATTTGCCCAGCAAGGGGTTCCGGCACAATCCTTTGCAGTCTGACTTGCATAGGGTGAGACAGGACTTGAAGATTCATAGTCTGTTCTAGATTTATTCAGATGGCCCTATGCTGCTTCTGCCCCCAGAGGGGTATTTTTAATTTCCTTAGATGCTGTTCCTATAAGGAGGTATGAGTACAACTTTTATATGCTATTTTTTACAATTGGCTCTTTGTTGTTTTATCTGCCCATAATTTTTTTTACTTGTTTTATAGGTTCCGATGTCATATGGGAACAGTGCTATGTATTTGGGGCTTTATGTATCTTGCCAACCATTGACATAGCCTAAAACCCAAAGTTGCCCCTTTGTTGTCCTAACATTGTTAGAACACCCTTAATAGATTAAAGGGTGATGTAAGACAGGAACGCTGGGAACTGCAATATATTTTCATGCACTTCTTTAGAGTAATACATGAAATTATCAGCAAGAATTTAAAAGCTAGAGATGGGATGATACCATTTGTTTGGACCTGAGGTTAGGAAGGAAAAAGTAAGTTTCTGAATTGTACCAAGATCCCGGCATCTTCCCCCTGGCAACTGCCAGTTTTGTTATTAAAGTAAAAGCAGTGAGTCTTATGTAAGACAGTGGAGACAAAAACCATGTAATTCACAGAATTTGTTTAAAGACATAGTTCAAATTGATTTTCATTATGAAATAGACTACTAGCTGATACTTTGAGATGATCCAGACTTTATTCTCTCTGATCCAGAATGTTAGATTTTCCTCCCAAAGCTCAAGATTTGATAATAAAATTACCCTTAAGTCGTATTTACTATGATCTAAACAATTAAAACAAATCATGGCTAATTTTAGCCCCTTCCTACAAGTTGTTCTGGGTGTTGAGAACTTAGGATCATCTCCTGTGAAGTTCCATTTCTAGAACTCGGGAAGGGTTTTTTTGTTGTTTGTGTGTATGTGAATCACCCCCCCCCCGATCTGTTGGTATCTGATATGTAACAGCCAAGTTTTCTAGAACCAAATCCAGTCATTTTAATGTTTAACTTGAACTTTCTACCCTAATTATAGTTGTTAGCCCTTCCTGCTTTCCCCCTGCCCAGAGTGCAATAGAGCCCTAAGTACAACCTCCAAAGGTCTGCTAACTCAGCATTTCTCACACAAAGGACACATGCAAAGATTTATTCATAATGTGAACTCCTTCCTTGTTCAGTTCCAGAAGCATTTCCTCCATCCTGAACGTGACTTTGCCTCTCAGATTTTCAACTTGAAGCTTTAGTTTGCACTGAATTTTCTCATCTGGTTTTGAGATGTTTCAGATGGACTGATTTGGAAGTAAAATGCAACGTATTTTAAACATCAATGCAGGTCCTGCCTGTAAACCTGGAATACTAGAGCTTCAAGGAAGAGGTTCCAGAAAAAGACAGCAATAGAAAGGTTTCCTTCTCAATTCCTATTTTTTATTGTTTTGAAATGCATTTTTTACACTTGTCTAATGTGGCAAAATAGTTATGTGTTCAATTAATTTATATTTTATTCTTTCTTTTTTCCATTCTGAATATGTAACCTCAAGTACTTTATCTGTTCTTTTAAGGTATTTTATAAAAATGAATGTTAACAAATGGAGTTTGTATGTTATTTTTCAAATGAGCACAAATCTTCCCATGAGAGCACGTCTCTAATGTCAATTTTCTAAAGGATATGAAAGCAGAATTACAGAGCTGTTGAATATAATGGGCAAATATGTCCATCCTAGAAAATGACTCAGTTACCAAGTGCCAAATTCACATGACTTTACTGCCCTCTGACTTCAGTCATGCCAGAGAGATGAAAGTCAGAATTTAAGGTTGCAGGTAATAAGCCTGTTAATCATTGGAAGTCCTGATAGGGGAGGATACCACTAGATAATGAGTAGACATTTGCTGATTAATATTGATATCTCTTCTTTAAAATCTTTACTTTTGTAATCACTGGATACTGGCTAGCATAAACCATGGAGGAAACAGATTAAAAGTAGGAAGAGCACCCATTGGAACAGTAGATATTTGGTAAGAGCGCTTGATGCAGGTGCTAACAAATTGTCAGTGACTGCTACCATGTTGAGGTACCCAATACAGGGAACTCATTCTGTATCAAGAATCATATCAAAATGTCATAAAATTAGTCAAGACATGCAAAATCCCATGCACCATGATACTCATTTCCTGAATTCACCCACAGTGAGATGAGAAAGGCATCAGTAATTCCATACAATAAATATTGTATGTTAACACATTACAGATATTGTACAGCCCCCTTTTTGCATCTTTCAGTGGCTATTCCTTGTCTGTACACCTCTGTTTTCTCTTGAGATGATCTGTTTCTACTTACCTTGCCATTGCCCACATATGCCCATGCCTGTGCCTACCAGTCAGTTCTGATGTTTGCCTTTCCATTGTGCTAGCTGGGCTAATTCTTCCAAGTAAAACCCAAGTCTTGCCTCTGCAAAACCAGTCCTGCCTTCCTCAGTAAGCCATTGTTTATATAGCATACAACACCGGTCCTGTGGTCACTGTGGGCTTTTGTAGTTCACATATGCAGAAACACATCTGCTTCAAAGCAAACAGAAAGTTCAGGTCAGCAAAGGGTTTCCAGTAAGTGAACAATAGCCCTGAATTGGTCTTGTAGCCATGGGTGGAAAGGCCTCTCTTCCCTTTAATCCTGCTTTCTTTACTCATGGGCTACATCATTAACAAAACTACTTATTAACACGATGACACAAGCTGCCTTAATTTTCTTTCACTAAGCGAAGACCAAAATCATTTAACTGCTATTAAACAAAATCACAAAAACACTAAGATTTAAAAACATTGACATATTGGGATTCCTTCTGTGTTTGAGCAGAGTGAAACAAAACTAAAGGGGAAGCAGTAGTAAGTCCTTTGACAAGTATTACCACCATTGAAGGGCAAGTCTTGATCCAATTCCCAAGGAGCCCATAGATCCTTGCCAAGGTATTGAGCTTTGAACCATCTTGAAAAGGCCCCCTGCCAGGCTCACTGATACCAGCAGCCTTAGGATGTGTGTCAGTGAATGAGACTCAAGGGAATCAAGCCACTGGGTATGTGACACATTAGACAATAAGCGAGCAAGCAGTTTTCTGGCAAACATGGATGTGAGTTTAGTGTCCACATTTGAAGACTACATTGAAAATTTAAAAATCAAGAAAGCACTAGAGTAGCATATTGAGCCAGGGGAGGGAGTCTCATACAGGGAAGTGATTAAACAAAGAGATAGGAATGAAATCCCAGTACAGAATGACTTAGTCACTCTGCATCAGTTCAGAGAGTCAAACACCAGGAAGTTCATTGTTAGCATATTTAAAACACAGTATAATTTGAGAAAAGTTTTCCAGGAAACAATCAGTACATTTATTCCAAATCCAGTTGAACAATAAAGTTTAAGGTGTGACTACATAGAGACTCTGACAAAGTACATGTGACCATGAGGGTGGGTTCTCTAGCTAAAAAGCCTAGAATCAAGTATGGTCTCTGGCACATGGTGTCTCTCTGTCTCTGCCTTTTTCCTCCCAGCATTTTGTTTAGTTTTCTCTGCCTAGCTCTGATCCCCTATAGCTCTGCTATAGGCCCAAAGTATTTGCTTTATTCATTAACCGATAAGAGCAACACATAGACAGAAGGACCTCCCACACTATTTCCCCTTTTCTGTTTAAACAAAACAGAAGGCTTTAACATAGTAAAGTTAGCATAGAGGTCAGCAGGACATAAAGTACATGTGACAGCTCCCCTAAAGGATGAATAGGTAATGGTCTAGGGAGGGAAGTGTCTAGAATAATCATTCTGAGGAATTGGGGTGAGATTTGTTCATTCAAAGAGCAAAAAGTTCCCCAGGCCATTAACAAGTTCCACTTATGGCTCTCCTGATAGAATGGAGGTGTAGTAGAGAGCTGGGCCCCTTGTTTGTCATGGCCACCCCACTAGCTTATATCTGAAATAACCACACAGATATTGTATTAATTAAATTACTGCCTGGCTCATTAGCTCTAGCCTCTTATTGGCTAACTCTCACATCTTGATTAACCCATTTCTATTAAATCTATGTATCACCATGTGATTGTGACTTACTGGCAAGAGTCTAACCTATGTCCGTCTCAGGCCAGAGATTAATGGTGTCTGCCACACTGCCCTTCTTCCCAGCATTCTATTCTGTCTTCCCCACCTACCTGAGTTCCCTATCAACTGAGCCAGAGCAGTTTCTTTAATAACCAATGTAAGCAACACAAATACAGAAGGGCCTCCTACACCATGCAGGTATTTTATTTTATCTCCTCCACTGGGGAGACACCCTTGCATGTTTAACATTCCTGGTTCTCTTGGTGCTTCTCTGTGAGTACAAGTACCTCTGTGACCCCATCAGCGCTTATGAAAGGGAAGGGATATTCTTCCTTTTGTGAAACTCTTCTTGCCTTTCCCAAACCTGAAGAAGTATATTTTGGAGGAGGGTCATTTGTTGGTTTCTGAGTGTCCAGCTAGCTTGGACCTGAAATAATCACACAGAAACTGTATTAATTAAATCACTGGTTAGTCTATTAGCTCTAGCTTTTTTATTGGCTAACTCTTCTATTAATTTAACCCATTTCTTTTTTATTATTATTGATTTTTATTGATCTCTACATTTTTCTCTGCTCCCCTTCCCACCTCTTCCCTCCCCTTCAGTCCTTTTCCAAGGTCCCCATGCTCCCAATTTACTCAGGAGGTCTTGTTTTATTTTACTTCCCAAGTAGATTAGATCTATGTATGTCTTTCTTAGGGTCCTCATTGTTGTCTGGGTTCTCTGGGATTGTGATTTGTGTGCTTGTTTTCTTTGCTTTATGTTTAAAAAACACTTATGAATGAGTACATGTGATAATTGTCTTTCTGTATCTGGGTTACCTCACTCAGAATGATGTTTTCTAGCTCCATCCATTTGCCTGCAAAATTCAAGATGTCATTTTTTTCCTGCTGTGTAGTACTCCACTGTGTAAATGTACCACATTTCTTTATCCATTGTTCAGTTGAGGGGTTTTTAGGTTGGTGTCTGTCTAAAGTGGGGCTACATGGTGTCTCTCTAACTCTGCCTTTTTCCTTCTAGCATTTTGTTTAGTTTTCTCTGCCTAGCTCTGATCCCCTATAGCTCTGGTATAGGCCCAAAGTAGTTCCTTTATTTATTAACCAATAAGAGCAACACATAGACAGAAGGACCTTCCATAACATTTCCCCTTTTCTGTTTAAACAAAACAGAAGGCTTTAAACATAGTAAAATTACATATAACAAAAGTTATTAAGCAAGAATTAGTTAAAATATTTATATTTACTTTATCTTTTATCATATCTAAGGAAAACTGTAATAATAACTATTCTTCAACTCAATCAAAGACTCAAGAAGGATATAATATTACCTAAGAAACAGGAAGTGTATTGTCAGCAACTTCCAAAACTCTAGAATTGACAGAGACATCTCACTGCCTGGATGGTCACCCAATGTTCTTCCATGTCGTTGGGGCATCCAGTCTTCAGCCTGCAGGCCATAGTATCAAGCAGACTTTTCCACTAAGCAGAAAATTTTAAAGACAGTTCCGCCTATATTGGTAGTTTGTAGGTAACTTTCTTCTGTGTCTTTGAATGTGCCTGGAAGGCTCTTTCATGAAGAAGGAACCCCAAAGGCCCTTTCTCACCTTTAGGTAAGTTCAGCAGTAATTTCTCTATGGGTCCTGTATGTCCAATTAAGCAGTCCAGGCAAGAGCAGTTTCTTGCCCAAATGGCTAACAAACTCTATGAGGAGCTCTTTGATGCCCATCATTGTCTTGAAGTAGACAGGTGCTGCCAGGACCAAATGTGTCTCATTGTCATGAACTATCCTAATTTCTTAAAACATTTAAATACCATATTCTGAAGGTCTCTGGAAGATTTGAAGAATACCTAACTGAAATATATCTCTGTATGTCTAGCAAACCTAATTAGCATGACTACAAGCGTGATTATTATAGATGACTATCTATTAACCTATATTTCTTAATTATACATTACATTTTTAANAACAAAATTGATCTTAAATTTGTATCAATAAACCAAGATCCATATCAATGCAAATTTCTATAGCATATCCCCCTTTAAATGTAAAGAAACATTTATAAACAATATTTGGGAATTGGGCACAGGTCTTCCCAAACTTTCCTGCTGTTTATTAGGTGAAGTAATTTTTTGAATGGTGTTATATGCAACCTTTCAGGGGGTCTTGGTCCATCAAACCAAATTAGTCTGGAAGCAATCCACAGGTTCTCATCCTCTGTGGAAACAAAAGAAGAAACTCTTCCAAAGCAACATATCCTTATACCCCAATTAAGATGCCTTTGTAATATGCATGATGGTTTAGCTTAGAAGCACATATAATGAAATGTCTCCCTGTACTTAGCTCCTTCACAGTCAAAATATTCAAAGAAAACACAATAATAAACATAATCCAGACTCTCTGTGAATTTTCCATCTTTACCTGGCTTATTTTCACTCTATTGCTTTTTAATATTTATTTTATTATCTGTACTCCTTTAATTTATGACTGTCTGTCTTTTTCAACTTTCTATACTCTTTTTCTTCTCTTTCCCAAGCCTACATACATTTATCCAACAATGTAACCCATTTACAAGTCTTTTATGTCTGAGTCTGTTTTTATTCTGTATCTGTAAGCCTTCTCTGACCAGGATGGCTTCTTAAAATGCCAAGAGCTTCTTAAAAGCTTAAGCTGCATCATTGCTAGGGGTAATACAGCATTTTCTGCTTTCCCTGCTCAGTCCAGCATGATGGAGCCATTCATTCCCTGCCTCTGAAAGTCATGTACTCAGCCCCACTACCAGGCACACAGCCTGTCCAAGTTGCCATCAAGCAATCTGTAGTACATTGCTCAGAAACCCGTCCAAATATTAGGTTTCCTGGAAGATCCAGAGGTCACTCTGGCAGCATGGCCCAGAAAAACAGTATTTCAAAATGGTGCAGATGTTTTCTTTTGCTACCATAGAATCAGGAAAACCTCTTTTAAAGGAGCTGTGGCATGCTGCCAGCTGAAAAATAAATGCAGCTAAACTTTGTTTTTGTATGTGTGTCTAGAATTTCTTTTTAAGCTTTCTCAGGTTTTACATTGATTTAGTCCACCATTTTGGCATGCCAAGTTGTAAGAGGAGAGAGCTGTTTGTTAGTTCCTGGCCACCCAGCTAGTTTAGACCTGAAATAATCACACAGAAACTGTATTAATTAAATGACTGCCTGGTCCATTAGCTCTAATGTCTTATTGGTTAACTCTTCTATTAATTTAACCCATTTCTATTAATTTGTGTATCGTCATGTGACTGTGGCTTACTGTCTAAAGTTCTGGCATCTGTCTCTAGCAAGGCTACATGGTGTCTCTTACTCTGCCTTCTTCCTCCCAGCATTCTGTTTAGTTTTCTCTGCCTAGTTCTGTTCTCCTATAGCTCTGCTGTAGGCCCAAAGCAGTTCTTTTACTCATTAACCAATAAAAGCAACACATAGACAGAAGGACCTCAACCCCAAATAGAAGCATAAGAATGATGTGGGGTGAAAGAAAGGGGTAGATCTTCACTCAATGATGTTCTGAGGTGGAATAGTGGCCAAAATTA
Organism: Bramus lutescens; assembly: GCA_001685075.1. Classification (NCBI taxonomy): domain Eukaryota; kingdom Metazoa; phylum Chordata; class Mammalia; order Rodentia; family Cricetidae; genus Bramus; species Bramus lutescens. Next base: position 10,140 of record LOEQ01014868.1, read on the forward strand.
GGGATGAGTGAGCAGGCTAGATTGAGTTAGAATGTAGGTGACCAAACAAGGAATGATAGCATCAAAAGCAGTGACTAGAGAACAGACATCCCTCATCATGTTGGTGCTCCATCAAGTCAAAAGTGTTCAGTAAATAATGAGCATAATATTATTTCACATGAGCATAGCCTGTGTCTTATAAGAGTTCCCTAAAAGGGAACTTCCCAGGAAAGAAGTTCTGACCTGGACTGCTCCATTTGATTTCTCTGGAATATTTTTCTCTGACAAGTTCAGTTGTCTCCAGCCCTTGTGAGAAAATTCTAGTTGATTCCTAACAGTCCCCTGAGGGAATCCCTTTCTTTTTTTGCCAGCAGGACAAGGCCACCTCATTTCATTTTTCACTTAGCTGTGGTGATTTCTTCTCCCTGAGTGAACTCTCCCTGATTTTTTGGTTACTTGTTTACAAAATTAATATAGGGATCATGGAATAAAACAGCTGGCATCAACTTACATAGGATATCAATGACCACCCTGCAATTTCTCTTAAATGGAGCCTGTTTCCCTAAAGAGTCATTCCAATGTAAGATGCAAGGTATTTTTTAAAGAAAATTAAACTTAACAACATGGTCTAGCCCAAGGCTATTCAGGCATGAATCAAAAACTAGCAGTACCAATGCATTTATTTGTATAAATGTTTAATCAGGTGCAATGTGCAATGTCTACTTATCCGGAATTTCCTACAAAATGAAGAAGAAAAAAAATGGTCAGCTACAGGACTAATGTATCTTTATTGGGCATTTTGATCTACACTAACATAATTAAACATTTATATAGCAGTTTGGGCTTGGGAAACTTTATATTTTATTTTCAAATTTCTTAAAGCTGTGACTCAGACACACTATTTGCCATTCCTTCTCTTTACACATAGAGAAAATAGGTAAACCAGAGAAAATCAATCTCATTCCATGAACTGCTGAAAACCAGACAAGAGTAGATCATGATCTACTATTAAGGTCATTCCACACATTAAACATGAGAGTGAAACCCAGAGAAATGAGGTAAGTTCTTTCACTCCCTTCATAGGCCAGAAAAGAAACTGAGAAGGAATGAGCTGTGAGTGACCTTTACCTATATCATAGCAGATATGACTTCAAAAGATAAATATATATTTATTTGTTGAAGAATTTTTTACTTCACGAGGATTTTGTTAACTGGTCAGCAGATGGTAACAGAGGTTCAGCCAGATAAAGAGGTACAGATAGCAACTGAGGCAAAGAGCTCAGGTACTGGAAAGTGTGTAGTTCATGCAACCTGGCTTGGAACCATGGGTCTTAAACCCAGCCGTTTTGAGCATGTATAAACACCTACTTTAACATTCTTATTTATTGTGTTCATTAAAAAGTAGAAAAGGAAAAACTCATGCTTCAGCCTATAATTTCTCAGCAAGAGAAAACCCGTTTTAATTGCTTCATTCAGTGAAAAGCTAATGTGTGAAGAAGAACAAATATGTATTCTCGCAGGTTAAATCAGAAAACATCTGTTTCATTTATGAAGCTTCAATATGTAGGCACAGAAGCACTCTTGGCAGCTGTGCTATCAATTGGTGAGAGGCTATAAACTTGTCACGGTAAGGACACTGCAAATTCGGCTTGAATACAGTTTGCTTTTCATATTAATGATGCCTTAGGACACTTGTGCCTCTCATCATCACTTCAGAGCTTTGAAAAGATCACTATTCTTGTTCCCATCTCAAAGGGCCACTACCACTTCAGCTCATGACTCATGAATCCTTTGTGGTATTAACCCTTAGATTAAATTCAATCCGAGTTGAAGATGGCGTCAAGAGCCCTTCTGTCCCTCTTAAAGATCACACACATTCCCTCCACCTGGAAAATTAAAAAGTAACCAGCCCCTCCAATGTTGATTAAAACCTGCCCAGATCCAAATAAGTAAATTCAAGCTTCATTTGCTTAGAATTGTCAAGATGCTTGCGAAAATATACGACAGGAAAATATACTGAATTGCACAATAGATTCATCAGTGTTGAGTGTTCTTTAATGTTGTGTTCATCAGCTAAGTTAGAGTCTAATATGCTCAGATTTGACGTGCTGGATATAAAAATTGCTTCACTTGGAAAAAATTAACATATATCACACACTCTTGATCTTGTGAAGAACCACAGGTCAATTTAAATGATATTATGTGGCTTCACCCATGTTTTTCACATTTTAAAAAGAACAATATTCTTAAGATGAAGAGGCAAGAAGACCAAATAAATAGAGGCATCTGGCCATCACCTGTGATCATAAGCGCATACAGGTCACCCTACCTACAAGGTGATTCCATAGTGCTGACAAGCTTTGCCATGTATTCAGACTAAACTAAAAAATAACTGGCTAGACTAAGAAATAACTTCTCAGTTCCGTTCAGGATCTGTTATAAGAGTCATTTCCAGAAATCATTTCAGCATAGGGACATAGCAATAGATCACATGACCCTATTAGAAGCCTTGGGTGGCAAAGGACCTCACTGGGTAATGACAACACCCTCGATGAGTTGTGACTTACCTGACTGCCTAGCAGGAATTAGGTAAGGTCTCATTCCCACCATATAGTCAAGGAACTGCTGTTAAAATATCTTAGCTATTCCTCAGACTTATGAGGTTAATAAACAAACATATCAGGAAATAGGGGGTTAAAAACTAGTCCCATCTTCAAGTAGATGAGAGACTGTGAAGTCAATGTTGTTTTCAAAGCCTACCATTATCACTATATGTAACAAAAACCAGAGTCATAAAACCATAAGTTCATGAAAATTAAAATCACTAAGATCATCTTTTCTGCTCTGAAACCAAATTATGATAAGAGTGAGCAGAGATAGAAAAGAGTCTGAAATATTTTACAATGTGCTCTGCCTGCCTGTAAAATGCACACACACTAGTGAGGACCTAATGTAAGGATGAGGTATACATTTCAAAAGGCCTGCCTATCCACCTATTGATGCTGTAAAAGCTGTGCATGTTATTGTTGTTCTTGTTGTGGTTTTGATTAAGTTATCATGAAGTATTTGTCCTCTATGGTGTAGTTGTCTGACTCTTCTAATAGCGAGTATAGCAACCTGTAAAGCTGAAAAAGAACCACTGTTGCAAAGTCATGAATAGAAGTTTTAGCTGTTTCAGTCCAGTTGAGTCCTATAGCTCAAAGAACATGATTACCAATGCCTGAAGTTCTCATGTATAACTACACACTCCTAAGGAGCAAGAGAAGGAATTCTTCCAAGCATATAGCCTTTGGACTGAAGTCCTTTGTGTAAGACACATCAGCATCAATAAACTTGTTTCTGGAGATCAAGGAAGATCATCTGTGTTCTTTAGGACTATGTGTATGAACACAACAATGCTGATATTGTGTGCTCTCACATATACACTAACTAAACAATTAAATAAACAAATAATAATATACAAAGTAAAAGACTACTAAACAAGGAATTAGTTTTTTTGGTGGAGGATGAAAACACTTTAAACACTAGCCAGTTGCTACAACTGTAGCTGGATATAGCCCAACCTAGAATGAGCTAAAACTGTGTGACGTAACAGGTGGAAAGGGAGAGAAGATAGCCAACACTCAGAAATGAAACCAACGTAGGATGCAAATATGAACAATTGCACCTAAAAAGTGGAAAACCTAAATTCACTATTGACAGAATGTACACATCCTGCCAATAGTGAATTTGAAAATATATATATATATATATTTATAAAATCATACCTAAACCATATATAACAAAGAAAATTATCAATACAATTGAGTTAGTATACAAAATGTAAAAAATATTTTCAATCAATTCATATGAGAAGGTATTGACATCTAAGACACTTAAAGAACTGAAAATGAACATGGAAAAGTAGGTAGCGCAATAATTCATGAGCTAAATAAAAATTTAAACAATCACTCCTCAAAAATAGAAAAAATGGCTAAAGCATATGAAAAGTGCTAAACTCACCAATCAGCAATATAAATCATAACCATAATGAAATATCATCTCATCAGGTTTGCATTGGCTATTGGTAGAAATGTAAGCTAGTGCATTCAGTATATGAAACAGCAGAGATGCCTAAAATAAACTAAAAATAGAGCTATTATATAATCAACTATTGTGCATAGCAACATTAGGAAGTGAATTATCATACTCAAACTATACTGATTTTCTAGTGTTTATTAGATATAAGAATACATTGTATGTTGTTATTGAGATGCAATGTTTGCACATCCTTATCAGCACTTTATGATTCCAGTACTATGCACAACAGCAAAAATATGAAACCAACAAAGATGACAGTCAGGGGATGATATATGTATGCAACTGTTATTTGATCATAACTGAAATCCTGTCCTTTGTAATAACATGTTTAGTCCTAGATCTCATCATTTCAAGTGAAATAAGCTGGTCACAGAAAGACGAGCACCACACCTTATCACCCTTCTGTGGAAATTAGTAAGACAATGTTGTAAAAACAGCCTGTCATAGTGGTTAGTAGAGACCACAAGAGAAGTGGGAAAGGAGATGGAGACCATGGGGAGACAGTGACACAGAGTAGAAGAATCATGTCTTATTCCCCTATCACACAAGAATTAACCTATAGGTTAAAACTATCTATGATATTTATGCAAATAACTGGAATATGAATTTGCCAACACAAAAAATGATTAATGTTTGAAAACAGAAATGCTTATTATTCTGATTTGAGTGTTAAGCGTTGCAAATAAGCATTGAATTAGCATAATGATTCTAATAAGCATGTACGAATACTTTATCTCAATAATTACGCAGGATATATTCTTCCATCCTTTAAATATTTTACAAGGACCAGAAACCATAACTATATCATTGATTCTGCTCTCTTCTCATTCCCCCCAACTTCCTTTATTACACTGCTTCTATCCACAGAGAATTCCACCTTAGGAAGGTTCTTAAAGAAATTTAATTATGTAAGCTGCAAAGTTCCCATCAAATGTTTATTTTGTAAGTAATTTTTCTGAAAAACAAAACATTCCACTATTAGCTTTCTTGTCACATAAAGCCACATTCACTCAATGTGATCTGGTTCGAGGTTTTGTTTAGTTTTGTTTTGTTTTTCTGGCTTATAGGCAAGTGATGTAATCTCCAAATCATATTCTACATCTACATGACAAGTTTTTACTCAAATGACCTGCACTTTTTCAAATCCAGATACACGTGGAGAAAATACCACACATAAAAATATTGCACAATTGTGATTGTGAAGTTCACAAACTTAACATTTATTTAACTTTAAAAAACTTTAAGGTAGCCTAGTCACAGGTGATCAGACACTTAAGTCTGACTTGTGATAGTCCTTCCAGTAATGACTAGGAAAGGCATGTAAATCTTTTTAGACAATCATTTAATTTTGATTAAACTTCAGCAATGCAGAAATTTGGAAGTTAACAAAATTTCCTGGAGAATTTCTTGGAGACTCCTCAACCAACTTTCAGCTTACCACACTGCTGACTTTCATGTGTTATTAGGGAGATTAACTTTAAGCACTTACTGGTTTCATTCTGAACAAGATGAGTGACCTTTTATTTCCATCAAGGCAGTCAGTTTGCTCTAAATCCCTCAGTGTTAAATTCTGGAAACCTAAAGATTAGCCACTGTCTCCAGCTTTGCACTCGCTCTCTCCTGTTATCTTAAGGCTACAAAATCTGCCTGGTTAGAGAAGCATCTAGAGGCTATGTGCCAGGTAAGAACTTATGGGGCATCACAGGGGAGGCATTTTCATCGGAGGAGACCTCAAAGGGCTTTCAGGGGGTCATCTTCTGCATCTCCTTGACTGTTGCTTTGTCCTTATGAGATAGCACAGAGTGAAACCCATCCCCAAGCATGTGTGGATTTCTAGGGGTTCTAAGCAGGGATATAAAAATACTTATAGCATTTTTTAGTTATACAAATTAAAATTGAAGCTTTTTCTTGACTTCTTGTGAGACAAACCAGCATTCACAATCTGCTCCAATTTCTCCCTGAATGTTTAGACACAATGAACTTTTCTCAAGGTTAAATACATTCATGCAGATAGCTATACAGCTAAGTAGGTATGCATTTAGGCAGGTAGATAGACAAACAGATATGTAAATAGAGAATAGATAGAGATAGTAGACTAGAGATGATAGGTATATAGATAGATAGATGGATAGATATAGATATAGTGTAACTATTTACAAATCAAACAGTGGTAAAATTCTGGCTCTAACTGTAAGTTTAGTATGGTAGCAATTTTAGTTTCACACCTTGTTTTTATGAATCCAACATCTATTGTTAAAGGTATCAAAGGAAATGACATCACTAAATATAACTGACTTGGGGATTAGATATTTAATAGAATGGAGTACTTGTATTCATCTAGCAAAGTTCCCAATGAACTGTCTTTATTGGCAAGTTTTTATGTTACCCTTAGAGATAGTCATTATAAATTGTCACATTATTAATAACTATATTAGCTATTTGTTTGTGTATTATAGGATTATTATATGAATTGGTCGAATGGGGAACTGTCCTGTAATCCTGAGTTACCCTTAGTGGTGCTCATTCACAGTGACAGAAAGATGAGCAAACCATCCATTACTTGTCTCCTTGCCTATAAAGAAGAGTAGCTGTCTTCTGTACCCATGTGCTGTAGACTACTTCCCACTTTCTCTTCTATCAGGTTCAGTGTGTTCAGATTAATATT
>LOEQ01014869.1:8443-31145 GCA_001685075.1 Bramus lutescens
CTTAAATAAAATATTTTGAAGTATGAAGAGTGAGCCCTCCAATCAAAATTACTGAAGAAAAACTCCATGGCTTCTTTCCTTTGTTTTGATGATAAATGATAGACCCTGTGAGTTCAGGAAGAGGCAGATGTCTACTCAACACTTTGGAAAAATACCCTCAAACAATAGACCAGAATTCGAAACTCTCTCAGCTACATATATTTCTTCCAGATTTTTGTTTATTTTCTTTTGTAATGCTAATCATTTTTATTTATTGAAGTCTGCAGATTATACAGTTGTCAAGAAGGAAAACAACATGTTGACATTTTAGCTTTTAGCATGTTCACAAACATTACCAGATTAATTTCAAAATGAAGCTTTCCTGAAGTATAAAATATCAAGGGAAGCATACATATTCTGATACTAATTCTTGTGTGCTGTCATCACAGAACTGAAGTGGCTCCTCATAAATTGGTGCTGAAATTATGAACAATCAAGCCTTTTCTAATTCTGAATTTCAGGTCATTATTGAATAAGGGTGTTAGTAATCATTGCTAATGAGATATGCTTTGTGACAATGACAAGGAACTTCTACTGGGGTAAACCTGGAGTTGAATTTCAGCTCTGCTTGGTGCTATGGCATTAGACAGGTTTACTCAGGAATAAAATGAAAAGGGTGAACCACCTCACTTTTGTATGGTATTTGAATCGATTTATAGACTTTTTCATTTATGTAGTAGCCCATTTTAATCTCATTGCCCCTCTGTGGGGCACAGAGATGGCCATTTCTGTGTCTTCTCAGCGGGGCTCAATGGGGCAACACTGCAAATGTTTTTGTTATCTATTCACATCTTCCATCACTGCTTTGGAGCTGCTGTGTAAATCCTGCAGATCACATGACTTTCTGCTCCCTCAGCAGACCACATGACTTTCTGCTCCCTCAGCAGATCACATTACTTTCTGCTCCCTCAGCAGATCACATGACTTTCTGCCTGTGCCCTCAGCAGATCACATGACTTTCCATGCCCTCAGCAGACTGGAGCAGTTGCTAGCCCTACTTTCCAACGACTCATTCTTTCCTTGGCATCCATTGCACTGGGCTGTGTTTTTCGCTACTAATTCTGATGATTCCATCTTTTCCCTCGTGCCTACTTTCTCCATCCCCTCTATCTGCCACCAGAGTGCACAAATTCTATTTTGGATCCTCTCCCCTCTGTCTACCTTCTCTTTGTTAGTGATTTCATCCGCCATTCGCGTGTACATTTCTCTGCTCCCAACTGTTCCTGTTGATATTTAAACCAGCGCTGCACTTCTTCCCCCTGAAACCCTGGGAAGCACTTCACAGTCTAAGAATAAACTTCAAACACCGTCCACACAATCGAAAACTTTCTTACAGGGTCAGACCAAAAAGATAATGTAGTTCAAAAACCCACCAGTTAAGGACAAGGATGCAGAATTTTAAATAGAGGTGATGAAGGCACCGCCAGAGCCATATGATATGGGGCGAGTGTGACCAGAAATGATGATGGAAAAATATGGAAGATTAAGCAGCAGAGACAGGCCTTGTAGAAGTACCTGGCTGTATTGCTAGAGGCTATTCACCCAGGTCTCTGATAGGAACCCTCCACATGAGTGAAGCTGAAGATTTTTAGCTCCAAGCAAATTGACTCAATTTTTATGGTTATCCTCTCTCTTAACTTGAATTACCATTTTTTTTAAATGAAGGCTTAAAACCCTTTAAACTTAATTTCTTTGACTCCAATTCCAGTTGGTATTGCAATTTCTGTTTTATCTTCTAGATCTTTCCTCCATGTTGTCATTATCTGGCTTACTCTCCCGTATCGTTTCTTTAGACATTTGGATGGTTTTCTAGTCTTCCTGCCTCTAACACTCTACTTAGACCTCTCTATGTTCACCATATAGGTATTAGGTATTGGACTCATGTTCAAAAGCCTGTAAGTGCCTTTACCCTTGCCTCAAACGTTTTACATAGTTTTCCAACTCTTTCCATTATGCCCTATTTACTATTTACTTTAAAATCCTCAAAAAAATATGGTCTATAACATCTTTTCTGATTCTGGCAGAAGCAACTACCATGTGTGCAATTGCATGATAACTGCATGCTGAATTATTTTTTTACTAAAAGGCTTCCTTCATATTGGTATTTCATATGGTAGCACCTTCCTTGTTTGTTTACATACTGTATTTAATAAGTGTTTGCTTAATGAACAAATACACATCGACACATTCTTGAAATAGACTGAAAGAAATCTAGATCAAGTAAAGATTTTCAGCACTTCATTTTTTTCTTTGAACCCTGATATTCTTTAAAGAATCATTGAAAGTCAGAATATTGACTTTGCAGTGGTTTAAATAAATTTGAGGATATGAGAACATTCCTATGGGTGTTATATTCATTAGTTTCCTGATGGTGATGTTGCTTTGTCTTCTCAGCATCTATTTGATCTTACTTTACACATTGAAAAGGCTTCTTTGTGTTCTTTCACTAAGAAATGCATATTGAATACTCTGTAGATGACAAACACTCCAATTCCTCCCTGTTGGCTTTAGCCTGTGAGATCCATATTTAGAAACTGAAGCATTATAGAAATAATGGTTTTCTGAGTGTGATTCAAGGCCTGAAGCATTATTTGGCAACCTGTCATAATTATACTTCTTGTGTCCCACCCAGACTAGTTCATTAATCAGGAATTGTTAGCATGAATCTCTTCCATTTGTAGTTTAACAGGTGCTCTTGGAGACTTTTAGATGCTTAGGTTTGAAACCAATAGTGACAATGTATTACTCAAGCAGTTGCCCTCTAGAAAACTGAATGGGATACATTGACCACACAAGGATTTGTTAATTAAGAAAAATAGGGATGTGATTAAAGTTTTCTGAGGAATTTGACCAGTGAGCTAAATCTTGGAGAAATATTGTTTAATAGTTTATTTTTAATGCTATTCTTCTAAGTTCTAATATAACCCGTCATGCAGCTGCATCCCTTCAGCTTCTCAAAATCAGACTTAATAATAAAAATAATACTAAAATTATTTTATAACTTGGAGTTATCATCATCTTCAGGGATTCGTTGATATGTTAGTGATAAGACTGACATAGAGTGTCCTTCGGGTGAAATGTTGCTATAAAGATATGGGCTACCCTTAGAGCTAATAGGATCTTTTAAAATTTACCTCCATGATTTTCATCTATGAAATTGTGGTTTTGATGATTTAATTTTAAGGAATTACTATTTTCTATGAAGTGGAATGAGTGACTAGAAGTATAACTCATGAAAAAATAAAATAACTGTGATTTATGAGTAAATCTTTGGCAAAGGCAAGGAAGGGATAAACTTCAAATACATTTCCTGCCTCTACTTATTCTTGTTAGTTGTCAAGTCTAGTGATAGATTAAGGATATTTTCATAATCAGAGAGAAGCATAATTCTACAAGAGTTATTGCCTGAAAAATCTCTTGTCTAAGAAATCATTATTGCCAATTTTTCATTTGAAGTGTGCATACATAGTACATACAGTATCTTCCAGTTACCGGTTATAATAATAGACCTTACAGATGTTTCTTAAGATTTGAGTTCTCCAATCCAGCTCCCTTGCTGCTGTGCTACCAAGCACAACACATTTGCACGTGTTTGGGGTGTTTTTGTTTTCGGTCTCTTTTAGAGATTGCTTCGAGGCTGTTGTAACAGGGCTAAGGTGATTCAAAGTTCATGGTTTTAGTTGTCTTGATGGCAACCTTCCAGCTGACTCTTCTATCCGGGTAAGCCACTGTGATTCTGGTGACCATATGAACAATTTGTGCACAGCCCCTAGATTAAGCAAACTCCTCTTGGAAAAGCATGTGACTTAGACTTAGATCTGGTTGGTGTTTACTCTCTCTCTCTCTCTCTCTCTCTCTCTCTNCTCTCTATCTCTCCTTTGGAGTATGTTTTACTTAGTGTATAATTTAGTCTTTTAACATATATACTCTCATAGTTTCTAATATACTACAGTCATTACTACAAGGTTAGGATATTTCCGTTGCCTAACACCACCCTCTCAAATCTTCTATACTCAGCACCAGTCCTTTCCATTACCCCTCTGCTCCCCCAACTTAAGAATCCACAACTTGCCAGGCATTGTGGTGTATGCCTTTAATTCCAGTGCTCAGGAGGCAGAGCAGGAAGATCTTTGAGTTAGAGACCAACCTGATCTACATAGTGAGTTTCAGGACAGCTAGGACTACATAGAGAACACCTGTTTTAAAAACAAAAGAATCTACTCCACTTTTTACTACTGTGGAGCTGCCTCTGCTGCACTTGCTCTCTGTCAGGCCTGTGGCCATGAGACGGCTTATACAGACAAAGGCTTGCTTTTCGATGTCACTGTAGTTTAGTTCTTCAACCACTCACCAGTCATTGGACAAAATTTAGCTTTGCTTGTAACTCGGACAATTCTCATTTGTAGAAGGAGGCTAACACATATTGCAATATTTTTAAATTAAATGAGGTAATGTTTTCAAACCACTTAAATGTAGCATCTAACACCTATGCTCACAGATATTAGTGAATTACCTTTAGTTGTTTCAAGCTTTTAGTGTTTATTTCCATTCTGTTAGAATGAAATGCAATTCTATATTATTATTACCATTATTATTATATATGAAATAAAGGTGATATTATGATGGTGAAAATTAAGGTGAATTATTGGAATTACTGATGATTTCTATAACTAGCTACAGTTTAAAATAAAACCAAGCACACAATACTAAGCTCTTTTCATTACCAAGTCCTTTTTAAAAAATGAGACAGTATCCAGTTCTTCTCCCAAACTGCTACTCACTGGAAAAAAAAACCTTTCATTTTGTAACTTCACAATACCTTCTGAAGTTTGTTTCTAAACAGTAATAGATTATTCTTTATATATTTTATTTTAAAGGTATGTGCTTTGTCACTGGTTTATTCAGTGGGAAAGGCCACTATTTTATGTACTGTAAGTATGAAAAAAGTACTCATTTTATTCCTGTGCTAATGAGGCACACTATATTCAAGAGCATACATTCTATTCCTTTGATGGTTTCTTAGATTTAAGGAAATTTCGGGAAACCGAGTGCTGACTCAGTGGAAAAGTCACACTGAGTGCCTTTGGATAGTTTCTACGGCTCTTTGGTATAGAGTTATTCATTCTTTCATCTTCTGTTTTGCTGTGTACTGTCTGTCTCTGAATGTTCCATGGCCAGGGGCCAAGGCATGCCTTTGTTCCAGTGAGATTGCCTAATGTGAATGTTTACATGGTTACTGGCTTTGGGACTTTGGCTTTACAGGGTGATGATTTTCTCTTGCTTTCTCAGCTTTCCCGTGGTTAATAATCAGTCCTGAATGCCTGAATCCTTTCAGGATGGCGAGGACTTAATTTGCCACCACAGATTTTTCTACACAACTTTAGGGCTTCAGTAATTTGGCATGACAGAAGGTGTGAGCTGCCAACAAATTATCAGAGGAGAGAGTGGCTGCTTAAATCACAAAGCATTCAATGCACATTCCATTAGTTTGGTGAATAAAACAACCCGATTTCTGTATGTTTGTCACCCTCCTTTGTCAGATCCTCATGAGTACAGGCACCAGGATGTGTCCCCTCTGTTCCTTGGTCAATGCCCTTGCTTCATTTCACATGCTTGAGCTTAATTCTGCTGCCCCAAATACCCGTGTCCTTCCTTCTCTCTGCCTGTTACAGCTTCTGTCCGTTCATGCATTGCTTAAATCTCAGTGCGGTTCCTACTTCCTCCAGCCAGGCCTGTCTGTTTCTTCTGTGTGTTTCTATGTCACTTGATTCCATTGCCAAATCATTTGACACGTTATTAAANTCATGGGCTATATAAAAGATTCATGTCGAAAACCAAAGTGAATCTTTAAAGATAGCTTTTGCCCAATTTAAAGCAAGCTTGTTATGAAGCTTTTGATTGAAGGCCTTCTGATTAGGGATCTTACTCACTTGAACTGATGACTCTGAAAGCTTGTGCAAGGCTCTCTTCCTAACTCCTAAAGCCTCCTCGGTGTGAGGGTGAGGAGGGATGACTGGAAGTGTGTAGAACATTCTACTCAGGCAAATGACAGTTTAGGACTGTGCCCTGTCTGTTATCTGCACAATTCCTGTGGTGGGAGCGCTCTTTCCTCTAGGTACTAGAGAAGCTGTGTGTTGTCAGCGTGACTGGACTGTATTTTCAACATGGAAGATGGAAACTTAAGTCAGACGTGTGGAAGTATACAGCACACATTTATGGGAGGATATACATTGTAAATGACCTTAGAAATAAAGCGCTATCAATAACAGAAGTATTGTGTGTGCTACTCCTCTATCTATTAGGGATGGTAGCTACAGACTCAGTTGGTGTCAATCATTCTCTTACTTGGAAAAGTAATCTTACCATATATGGTAAATACATAAGCATGAATCACACTCTGGTAAATGGTCTAATTTGCCTGATTTTGAAAGTTCCATGAACAGGGTAATAATGCTTCTAGTCCTTTACGAGTTTGTCAAATCTATAGAGACATTACTATGGCATTTAATTCATTCAACAGCACCATGACACATCATGTGGAAGTTGTATTCATTTTGTTCATGAAGGGGTGGTTTTCAGTGCTTCCTCTTACAAATAGCCCTCCTTGATCCTTCTTTTATGTAAGTCATTCCTAAGACTTTCTCTATGATGTAGACCCAAGAGCGGGATTGCTCGGTTGTACAAATGCATGCAAAAGTGAATGTCAGCTTCTTTCTGGAGTTTGCTTACTATGTCACTCTCATGCCATTGGGGAATGAGTAGACAGGCCTCATGGCTACATGCATTTGTCTGCACTTACTGCTTTGTGCCATCTTTGGATGAGAGAGGTGTCCTGTCGTGCTTTAGTTTAAGTTCCCCTGGTTGATAATGAAGTTGTGCGTGTTTTCACATGTTTCTTACCTATTTCTATTTCCTCTTCTTTCACAGTTTTGTTCTATTTTATTTGATAGATTCTCCTGCACTTGGGCTTTAATTTCCAGTGTTTTATATTATCTTTTAGTGATGACTCTATTATTTTAATGTAGTCAAATATCATTTCACTTTAACATTTATTCTTTGAAATCTTGTTTTTGAAATAATTTTTACCTTGAAATTATTAAATATAAAATAAGCACACTGATGGCTATAAAATGTTAAATCTGCCAATGAGCATCCTTTTCCCAAATAATAAAGGAACTTTAATTGCTTTAATTCCTGTCATGATCTCTTCACAGAGATGTTATCTATGACCTTTAGTTTTATTGATGCTTTAATTTAGATAATGTTGATATCTTCAGAATGTCACTTTTATTTGCCCAAATGTTTACAATTTTACTTTCCTTATTCTACCTATAGTATTCTTCTGTGATCATTTGACTCTTTTCAAGTGTACAATAAAAGTATTATTTGTGATATTCTGTCGTCAGTAGACTATTGACTTTTCATACTGTGTAGTCTTTTATTGTAACCTCATTTTGAGAGTTTTACCAGGGTATAAGAACTTTGGAAGACTGCCTCTTGTCACTGACGCTTTGGAGTCACGGGAGACTCTTAAGTAAGCCGCTGTGTTTCACTTTCGTTTCGAGCATTGAGAAGCCAGTTGGGGGCCTCTCCATGTTCTCTTCCTGTTTCTAAGATACTTCCCTCTCTTGGTTCTTCTTCTACTTCATTATCTTGTGTCTGTCAAGGGAAACAGTTTCCTATATCTGGAATGCTCTGGAGTTAATAGGTTTCTTTCATCTAAAGATCTGCAGAATTACTCAATTATGTACAATATTAATTTCCACTCATTTTCTCTCTCTCATTCCAGACAGTAATCACATACGTATTGCATCTCTTTATGATCCCCTCCACCTTCATGTCACTCATCCTATCTTTCATATTTTATCAGCCACTATAAAATACACAGCAGGGAAGATCCCTCTTCCTCCAATCTTTCCACATATATCAGGTAACAGAGTCCATGCTGGGTAATACAGTCACCAGTTAGTTGGTAACTAAGATCCCCAAACTATGGCACATGGAAGCACAACCTAGAAGCTCTTCCACATTCTAATCCTTGTCTCCTGTACCCTCTAGGTCCTAATACCAATTACTCCATCCCATGTCATTCCCTGCATTTCTGGTTCAATACTGATACTTTTCTTAGATCTCTGGACCCTAACCTTCCAGATGAACTTCTGAGACATTTTAAATTTCTCTTCTGACCCTGTCTTTTGTCTCCCCCAATGAAAAGTCTCAGCATGAAGTGCCAGGTTAGAAGGCTATTCCTGAATTTGCAAGATCGACCTATGATGATAAAAAAATAAACAAACCAAAACATATTACTAAGATTAATGAATGGATGGATGGATGGCTAGTTCCTGCAACACCTACAATGCCCTTTGACAATGTGTCTATTAATAAGTTGACCTATGTGAGCTCGCCGAGGAACCCAAGCATCATTTATAATATTAATTCCTTTGGAAAGTTAATACAGAGTTTCGAAAGACTGGCTTACAAATGGACTCTTGCATCACAGTCCACTTGTAATATGGGCCCTGGATGTCCAGGAGAGAATTTGGATGACTGTGTGGCCTGGGAGGGAAATGCATTCTGTTAACCGGCAACCCCACAGATTTGCGCATTGCACATTTGTTTGGTGTAATCATCCGTCTAACTGTGAGCAAAGAGCAGGGCTGAAGTGCTGCTGATTATGCCTAATGTTTATAGATTCCATTTTAGCAGAGCCGACTGTTAGGTCCCATCAGTACATCTTCATTCTAAATATGATTTCTATTGTCTTCCTTCTTTAGTCAGCCAGGAGCAGAGCAGCAAAGTGACATTACCTTGCAGTTCAGTAACTTTTAATTGCCTGTTCAGTTTCCTTTGATTGTGAGAAAAATGGAGTAGTTCTCTGTGCACTTTTAGTTCCCAGAGCCACAACTGGTAAGAGCTTATACTAACCACGGAAGATGTCACACATCTTTACAGAGAGATAGCTGGTGTGAGATCTTACTAGGTCTTATTGTGGTGGGTATGAGTTTTGTGTGTATGTGTGCAATGTGTGTCAGTATCTGTGTGTGTTCTTTTTTTTATGGGATACAGGGTTTCTCTGTGTAGCAGCCCTAGCTATCCTGGAACTAGCTCTGTAGATCAGGTTGGTCTCGATCTCACAGAGATCTGCCTGGCTCTGCCTCCTGAGTGCAGGGATTAAAGGCATGCACCACCATTATGCGTTACCTAGAAACAAGTACACCAAAGTAGTAATACGTACAATGTGGAATTGTAACCCATGTACATTTTCTCATTTACATTATTCGAAACTTGCATAACTTTATAATCGTAATTAAATATTTCTTATAAAAAGTGGAGAACAATGACATTTAAAATTATTCTAGGACATTATAATCACCAACTTCAGCATTATCATGTCAAATGCGAGTAGACCGAGGCTGAGTGGGTTTCATAACTGCTTCCAGTTTCACTGGAGCCAGGGCATTTTCACAACATCTAGGACGTTACTGAAGCTTCCTCTGGACCTTGCTGTTGTCTTGATCTCGATGTCCCAGAAGCTGAAGGAGCAGCCTTCTCTCTTCTCTGTCACAGTTGCTGTCAGCACTGCTGAGCACTCTACCTTTGAGCACAGTTCATCTTAAGAACTCGGTTCAGAACAGCCTTGGTTTCAATGCACACATAATTGCAAGGACTGACTTCCCCCACAGCTGAGGGAATAGAATTTTTATGGCTTTATGACTGATGGAAGGTGAGGGGGCCTTCCTCATGGCATTGTCGGGAGGTGCTTCTGACTTGTGAAGGAAAAGGAAAGATGGGGTAAGGGTTTCTAGAGATTTTGAAGGTTTATTTTCATATTTTAAACAATGGGAAACCCTTTTCTTCTTCTCTGTGAAAAACAGACAAACAAAAATCCCAAAACAGACCAAAAAAAAAAAAAGCAATCAAAGCCCAAACGTTTAGAGCCCATGTGGGAAATTGATAGGGGAAATCCATGAAGGTGTAGCTTGTCTCGCCGTAGCAGGGGAGATTCCTGAATCCCACATTTCCTAGCATTTCTCATTATTCAGGTAAGAGGAAGACTGGCTTCTGCCATTAAGGAGTGAGAGCTCCAGATAAACCCCGCCCCCCAGATGTAGAACCCACTAGTTCTGAAGCTGTCATCTTCAGCATGGAAAATACAATATGTTTTCTTTTGGGGGTTTCCAGATATGCTGAAGTGAATGAATGATTGGGAATTATATTGTATTCATTAGATTACATTGTGTGCCATGTGATTGACAAAGTCTCTATAACTAGTGCTAATCTGTTACTACATGAACGATTCAGAACAGTCTCCCACGATGTTGTCAGGTCAGGGGATCTCCCTGGAGTCTATCTGCCATGCATAAGGCACACAGGCACAATCAAGGAGTCATGAGGCATTTGTGGTCATCCTCATTTTCATCCTTCCCCTTTCATGGAAACATTCTCTGTCTTTCCTGAAGATATTAAACAGGCTTGCAATCCTGATGTCTTTCCTAACAATACTAATCATTGGCCCTTCAATTTACTGGGGTGGCTATTTTTGGAGTGATATATATATATATACCTCAGGAGTTCTCTCATATAGCTAGGTGTTCCTTTTCCCAGATTTCTCTGAAAACTCACAGCAGATCACAGTGCTCCATCACCACTTATCCAAGGGAGCTGAAACTTACTTGTATCCACAGCCTTTAGGACCCTAGTTCTTGGACAGGGAGATGTCTTATGAATTTGGCTTGCTCTTCCTTCTATGATTTCTGATTTGTAATTCTCAAAAAACAGGAAAATATTTCCAATGTATAAACTTTCCTTGTAGGTACTTACTTGAAAGAAGAATATCAATGTCATCGAAAGGAGCAAAGACCTAATGGTTTATCTGGAAGAGTTATGATAATAAGTGGGCACACAGAAGTGAGCTAAACAGAAGGCCAAAAGCAGAGGATATAGTAATTACCAACCTGGTGTTCATTAATAAGCTCTAATGCATTATTTCTTGATATATTAGAATTTATCCTGCAATTTCCTAGCTCAATTCAAATTGTGATTCATCAAAAATTTTACTTAAACCATTCCGTAGAACATTGCATCTTATTCTCCTAATCTATTTTTATCACAGCCTTTTGCTCTTATATAATTCACCTTATGGCACAAGTAAGTTGGCTCAGCAGGTAAAGGCTGTTGCAGCCAAGTCTGCAGACCTGAATTTGATCTTTTGGACTCACATACGGGAATAAAAGAGCCAGCTCCTCCAGGTTGCCCTCTAGCCTGTATATCAGTGTCATGATAGGAGCAAATCCATGCAGATTCAAGCCCCCCCCAGCACATACATAAGAAAAAGAAAAGAAAAAAATTGGTATGTTATACTTGCTCTATCTGCATATAGCATCAAATTTCCCAGCTCTCTGTGTTTCAGCTTTTGTGACCTGGAGATCTCCAGCAGAGTCCCCCTGGCCTTCTAGATCAAGCTACCTATGTCCTTTTCACATACAGACAATCGCTAGCTCTAAAGATCTTTAAGCAAAAAAAAGAAAAGAGTAGGTTTCCTATTTGCTTCCTTTGACTTGTTTTTATTTATTGGTTGATGAGATATGTGTGCTTGCAGGTGATTAGATTTGCTAGCTATGGGGATCGTAACTGGTTAGTATCAGTTAAAGATATTCCAAAGGGCAGTGTAAAACCATATCTCCCACCCCCAAAACCACACTTCATTTTTACCACCTATTCAGGGTGTGACCCAAAGATATGAATTTGGAAAGTACTTTTGATAGAATAATCTGAACTTTTCCACAGAACAATAAAATCTATTGAAATTGGAAGCACTTTCAAAAATACCCATATAGATAATTGAATTCCTATTCTTATGATGAGGTGGAAAAACTGAAAAATATCCCATTATTAAGCACAATAACGAAGAGCCAGTGCCTGTCTACAGATTTCACCATCTTGGCAGTGTGAAATGTCTCAATGGCTTCTCGCCTTGCCCTCATTTCAAAGTATTACTGGCTTTCCACCCGGCTTGTGATTGTTCAGGTGCATATAGCATAATGCTTTACTACAAGTAATACAAACCAATCACCATTCAGAATTTACGTATATTCTGATGTTTCCTATGGGGCAGGAATGTCTTTTAGGAGAAATATCTGAATTTGATTAGACAGGCAAAGAATAAACTTGTTAATAGCTTGCCCAGAGGAAAATTTCTTAAATTTCACAAATAGATGATTTGGGTCAAATTGTCTGTCTACTTTTATGGTGATTAATAAAAGTAGTGAAGAATCATCGCAGCATTGCTTCCTAACACAACCCCTCCTCCTCTCTTAGCAGACCTGTAGGTGGTGGCTGTGTCTGGCTTCCTTCTCCTCACACCTATTCCTATCTTAGCCTTTCACTGTAAAATGATTATGGCTTGATTCTTTAATGCTCTACCACTTCTCCTAGTGTCTAGGCAAATTTATTTATATCTATACTTGTGTGACTTTACATATATTTATTTATACACTCTGAGTGCCCATGAATATTCTACCTATCAGAAACTACAGATAGTAAGAAAGCCAAGCCAAGGGTTTCAAGAAGTTGCTCTCCATTGTAACTGAAATCACTGAGAAAGACATTCCAGCATTCTAAAATAATAGCCTTGCCCCCACTGTTCATATATTAGCATTATGCCTTGATTGCTGTGATTTAAAAACTAATGATCATTGTGTCATAGCAGTGAAGACAACTTAGGGTTGATAGCAGATAGCTTCTTTGAGACTGGTCGAGTTGTTAAGTGTTAAGTATGACTATGACTTAATGGATTGAACACCCGTGTCAGTTATATCAGTGGGTATAACATAAAGTAATTTTTATTCCTGTAGTATTTTCTATTTTCTTCTCTTTACTTGGATTCCTCATTGTGTTAAATATACTTAAACTTTGCGGTAAACGTGAATGTGCAGCAGAATGAGTTGCCACCTGCAATTAAACACCTGCATGCACCCACACGTGTCAACACAGCACCCTGGAAACTGCCTACTACTTCAGGAAAGCAATTTCTAGTTCCTCATCTCCAGGGTTAACTACCCTTCGTTTTTTTCTCCCCAGAGTTGAATTGTTCATCTACTTGGAATTTCTACAAAAGAATAATTATGTACATATTTTTTGTGTATTTCTTTTGTTTGCAATTTTGTGTTTGTGAAATTCAGACATGGTCCTGTGGGAGCTTGAGTCTGTACTTTAAAACTGCTTCATGGGAAGTTTTTAAGGTACTGGGGTGTAACCAAACTTTTGACAATGCTTGGTGAGCACTCTCCCACTCAGCTGTAGCACTTTGTATACTGCTTCCTGATAGAACAACATTTTTTTTAAGATTTATTTATTTACTATGTATACAACATTCCTTCCATGTATGCTTGCATGCCACAATAGGGCACCAAATCTCGTTACAGATGGCTGTGAGCCACCATGTGGTTGCTGGGAATTGAACTCAGGACCTCTGGAAGAGCAGTCAGTGCTCTTAACCTCTGAGCCATCTCTCCAGCCCACAGAACAACATTTCTTTACCCATATTTTTCACTGATTGAAATATGTGGAGCCCTTTTTATAGTTTTATATCATTATAAAGAAAGTTCTGAGTATTTTTATGGATTTATCTTGGTTAATATTGTTACATTTCTATTGTATATTAGACAGGACTCAGATAGAAATTTAGTGATACCATCAGGACATATCTACTGTGGCATTTTTAGTAGAGACTATTAAGCCATTGCCCAGAATGGCCATGGAAGTTTACATTCCCATTGTATTTATCTACTTTGCCATTATAAGTCTTTGTGTTAGTTTTGGTGGTCATTTATTGTTTCTCTGAACATCCTTTTAAAATTTGTGGTGTGTCTGCTACGTTTCAACACGTTTTCTTTTTTCTCCTTAGAATCTTGGGTGAGACAAAAAGACAAACTTGCTGATTCTTGCTCTATATAAAAATAAAAAACATTGTAGATAAATACTTTTTTATTTAAATAGATAGAGACCAGTATTTCTGTGGAATCTACTGTTTATTTTTATGAGTTGAAGAGGGAGGTGAGGGAGGGAGAAAGGTATGAAGAAATAGGAGATAAGACTTTGGACATTTTCTACATTCCAAAAACATACTTATATTTTGCTTGGCCCTTTTTTATAACTAAAGTTATTTTTAAGTTAAAACATAAATTTGGAGTACTGAAAATAGTTTTGCATTCAATGTTTTCATCCCATGAGTCTCCACCCCATGTTTATAATTATTCATTAGCAATACTCTTGGTAGCATCATACACTCTGCCTACTCCTGAAGCAGTGAGTGGAGACCTCAACTGGCTGGAATGATCACCCTCAGGATGCAACTCTAGAACATGCTGTCTTTACTTCCATTTTCATGGGGACTTAGAGCCCTTAGGGAATCAAAACTTATTCTCCATAAACAGAATGCTCTCTGTCTCAGCCTGTATTTCTAAACATTGTCTCTAACATTCAATCTTCTATAGCACATGAGTGGTATCTTTTGTTTGTTTGTTTGAGATGTGATGCTACATTGGGAATAATGGAAGTCCTTGGGATTTGATCAGGTGTTCTTTGAAATGAGTTTGGTTTCTAAAGGTTCTGAATAAAAATCAAGTTGACAATCATGGCACTTTTGTAAACATGTGTCATATAATGCCCTGCATAATAGAAGGATAGCTGGCACTGCCTACTTTACTTTGTGTCTCCCATGTCAAAACAGTAAGGCCATCTTTAATAAACATACCATTTGTAGAGGTTACATTGGTCTTGCATCCTTTGCCATTACACAAGAAGATAAAGAGCTTATATTCAAATTGCTATATTTTTCCAAGCTGTTAATTTAAGGATATTGAAAAATAATGTTAAAAATTTTATCCTAATACATTCTCTTTCACATGATAATGGCAGCCTCTCGTTCAGGGGCCACTCTGCTCTGTTAATTTTTTCTTTACATTCCTTTTCTTTTCACTCAGTTGGTCCTGAAAATATAAATAACTCTAAGCGTGCTTGTATTACACACACACACACACACACACACACACACATTACGTGTATATATATGTGTGTGTGTGTGTGTGTGTGTGTGTGTGTGTGTGTGTGTCTATAATCCAATTTATAGTTTATACATTAGTTTGTTGCCCAGTAATTTCACTGGTAGTTTACTGCAAATTAAAATTTAGAAGTAATAGTAAATGATATTTCAGTTTGTCAATTACTCTGAAATGAGTACCTTGAGGGCAGATATGTTGCATTATTACACATTTGACTGGGAAGGACTCTATTTTGCAGTCTCAAACTAAATCGAGAAAAAATTATCTGCAGAGAGCAAAGGATGCACAGCTCAAACTGAGCAGCCCTGGGCACAGGGATTATTTAGAAGTGTGATTGGGGTTAAGTCTATTAAGTGGCAATTGCTTATCTTTTCTTTCTTTACAATATTGCAGTATTCTAAGTATTCTTTTTGAACAGTGAACTATTCTAAGTGGCCAGATCAAAGAAGGGGGCGAAGGACAATTTTAATTAAGTGACCTACTAGCAGCCTAGGCTTTATGAAGTGATGCTATGGTACATTCCCAATAGCAGAAGTGGAGAAAGATGCTCTCACCTGCTTCTTTTGTGTCCTCTATGCTTCAGAGGCCATGGGATGAACCCAGAGGCTTCAACTGTATGGTAACTATACTTGGGTAAATACTAATAAAATGGCCCTGAAATATCAATATATCATATCTACATGTTAAATATTTATGAAGTATTTGTTTGGATCAAAACTAAAAATATTTGGCAATCTATGTGTAAGGCGTTTTCTTTGTACTTGAAAACTACATAGGGGATGTGATGGTTTGGAAAAATGTGATGCAGGTGGCAACAGAAATAGCGTATCAGAGGCCTAGTGAGCCATGACTCTTAGAAAGTAGACAATACCTATGGATTTTTCATCACTGGAGTCAAAGTATCTCAACCAGTTAAAGGAAACAGATGATGTCATCAGAGTTCACACTGTGGGTGAACAGAGTTGGAAAGGGAGACTGTTAGCACTGATGGTTATCACTGATCTCTACCAGGGAGAACACACCTATGGTTCAAGGAGACAGACCAGAAATAGGAACCTAGAAATACAAAAACAGCACCATCCTCAGAACACAAAATACCAAGAACTAAAGCTCTGTGCTGCCAGAGATCTGCCGTGATGTGATAGGACACCAACATGCTGTTGACTGGCTGGACCTGGCAGATGCTTTCTTTAGACTTTTATTGTTTGAATGTTATTAAGGGAACTCAGTTTTACACTTTCGCTGAAGCAGGACATGGAATGAGATAGCTAATATTCACATCCGAAGTTAAATCTAACACTGGATGTAAGGTACTATTAATCCATAGTTTTACTAATTTGAAGTCAATACCAGAGCTGAATCACCAGTGTGAAGCAGGAAGTTGGAATGGGAGCAGAAAGTTTGCCATGCTTTCAAGTACAGTGGTAAGGTGTCAGTTATGGGGGCCTGGAGAGATTAGCTCAGTGGTTAAGATCACTTGCTCTTGCAGAGGATCTGGGTTCAATTCCCAGTAACAATGTGATAGCTCACAACTATCTATAACTCCAGTTTAAAAAAATTAAAACAAAAAAGCAGGTGTGGAATTTTCACCTGCTGCCTGCATGAGTAAAGTGTATCCTTATAAGCACAGTTAAGGCATATAAAGTATTTAGAAATGATATTAAGAAAGAGCCTATAACCCATCTTCTCCCTCAGCTTTGACTTCCATCATTTCTTTGGGCCTTAATATAATTGTGGTCCCGGAGACTGCAGTATTTGAAAACAGTTTATATGTTGAATCTATTATCTATTCAAAATTAGACTAAATGGTAGATATGCTTACGAATTGACCATTTAAAACACACTTGTGGACATATCAAAACAAACACTAGCCAAAGAAGTTACAGTATATGGGAGTCAATATTTGATAGAGCAGCATTATTTCCATGAAGATGGATATCTGAGCTCCAAACAGATTTTCAAGAAAGAAGGACAAATTTTAATATAAAAATTTCATAACAGTGATAAATTATAATAGCTGTTTGGATTACCTGTCTATTATCACACACCTATGATCTAGTATTGTCAAGGTTTTCTTTTATTTAGGTTCAACCCTCAGGCCCAGGAATGCATTGTAAGGAAAATAACATGTTCCACAGTCCATTCTAACTATGTGTGTTTTTGAAGAAATCTGTTCAGAAGAAATGAACTTACCAAATTTGGACTTACTCCCTTAGTCTCTCAGGACAATACAGGCATGTGATCTTGAAGGGGATTTTGGAGAAGGGTAATTTGAATGTGCACAATTAATAATTATTTCTAGGGAGGCAGCTGGCAAAGGTCTCACGGTAGCATTACGGAAAACAAGAAAATTAGTCTAGACGAAGTCTACCGGGAGTGTATAACCCCTCTGCCTTTCCCAGCTGACAGTCTAACCTGATTTTGTGCAAGATTTGATGTGTGTCTAGTGTGGTGGCTGCGGTAAGAAAACAAACCAGAACACAACACACGAGAGGATTCTGCCACTGCCACTGGTCTAGATTTTTCACACAAAGGTAGAAGTATATTTTTGTTTTGTTTTGTTTAAAAAACAAGCTGCACTAGGGTTATATTGTGAACCTGTTTTTAGACTCACTGAAGGTAGCTTGTTATCATTGTTTTTGAGACAAGGTTTCTCTATAGCCCTGACTGTCCAGGAATTCGCTGTGCAGATCAGACTGCGCTCAAACTCACAGATCTGCCTTCTTCTGCCTCTGGAGTGCTGTTGTTTTGTCCAACATCATGACTCCCAAGTACAGGATTCCCAAGGGAAAACCCTCACCATTAGAAACAGAACCACTGGTAGGAGCCAGAATCCCTTATTTCTTAAGTGATTTAGAGGAGAAATGTGTGTCTTAGGAAAAGTATAAAAAATTGGTTAATGTTTTGGTATCTTTTAAGTTGGTTTCTTAAGACGCCCCTGTTTTATGTTCTGCTGTTGAAAGCCTGGATGATAACTGCTGTAGAATGGCTAGTCTATTCTCAATTAGCCTTATAAAATGTAATAATAAATTCATTTGATAAATATAATCCATAATTGGGATAATATCTTGCCTCAATGGTAAAGTTTAAACTTTGGAATAAATGTTCTTATTTTCAGTTAATTTTTTTTTTATAAAAGAAACGTTCTTTTAATTAGTCCTCAGTTATAGCTTATCTTAAGTGGGCAACTTCTATGCATCTAACATGCTGTTCTATGGTTAGGTCTCATTTAATGCACAGTAAACCTTCAAGATTAGTATACAGTGCACAGTTTATGGTTTTGCAATACAAGACTAGGGGAAACTGCACAGCCTTCTAAAGATTATTTTGCTGGAGGAGTAGAGAGTTCAGATCTGTCTCTGTACATTCCATGCTCCCTAAAGTTCGTCAAGCTGCCTCACCATAAGTATAATGGACACAGAGGACACCATGCTAAGTGAAACAAACCAGACCAAAAATGCTGCTTGATGCCATTCGTCTGTGGAATATAACCAAGTCAAATGCATGAAGTCAGAGGAAAGACTGTAGTTTCCGAGGACAGAAAGCAACAGGGAACTAAGATGGTACAACATTGATGTGGCAGAGATTTAATAAGTCTAGAGATGCAATAGACAACAGCATGACAGCAATGATGTCTACGTTCCTTAGTGGGTTTTAGGTGCTATCACTGGACATGCTCAGCTATATGAGGAGACTTGTGTGCTTAGATGAAGCCATAGTTCTCTCCATATCTGTGTTTAAAAACACCATGTTGCACACATTGAGTTTATAAGATTTTTAAATGAATCCCAGCTTACATAAATATCAGAATTCCATAAAGAACATCATTTCACATCACTTTTAGAGGGAAGATTCTCCAACCTATAACCTACAATATACTCTCTTCTAACTTGCTTGCCATTTCCAGAGATTTGGGTCTAAATCCAGAGAAAGGATAAAACAATTTTAATCAAGTTATTATGGAAATGAGTTTTTGGTGTTTGTTTACAGAGTTATAATTATAGCTTATCATGCCTAGCACAGATTACAATAAAAAAAAGGAATTGTCTAGGACTCCATCAGAGTATGAAGCTAAGTCTGGATTTTACTAAGACTCAGAATTGGCAACTGAATCTATTCTCACTTCATTTGCAGTACGTGACTGTAGAAGGCCATGAGTCATTCCAAGTCCAGTTTGCTATTATATGAACTCTCCACTTAGTATCTAATTAAGTTCTATTTTTTATCTTTATAAATAATCACATATGGAAGACCTCACCGTCAATCAGGTGTAAAACAGTTTCTGACCCTTTCAGAGCTCACAAATTATGTGATCACGCTAAACCAGAAGTCAAGTAATGGGGAAACTGTGTGTTAGAGGTGAGTCCGCCTCAATGTTTTCATATATGTATCTTTAATTAATGGCTTCAGAATAATTGTGTGTCATTCAAGAAAGTGCAGGAAGATGACTCAGTAGATAAAGTGCTTCTTAAATTGCCATACAAGTGTGAGAGTA
Source organism: Bramus lutescens (assembly GCA_001685075.1). Lineage (NCBI taxonomy): Eukaryota > Metazoa > Chordata > Mammalia > Rodentia > Cricetidae > Bramus > Bramus lutescens. The sequence continues at coordinate 28,040 of LOEQ01014869.1, forward strand.
TTCGTTTGGATCCCAAGAACCCACATCTGTAATCCAGTTCCCTTGTGAGGACCTGGAATGGATCCAGATGATCCCCAAAAGCTTATGGGTTATTTAGGCTGACATGAACAAACAAACAAACAAACAAAAAAACAAGAAATGACAGCAAGAGGAGATGGAGAAGGCTGTCCCAAACACGGCAAAACATGAGGGGCCAACTCATGAGATTGTATTCTCACTTTGATACAAATGCCATGGCACAGAGAACCCACACTGAAGGACACAACTGTGTGTGTGCAAACATACATACACCATACATAGTATACACACACACACTCACTAAAGAATAATGAAAAGTAAGACAACCCATTTTTTTTCCCTGACATCCATATAAAACGGCTCATGTCCACTTGTAACTCCAGTTCCCAGAGACCCAACACCTCTTTGTTCTTCTCATTCAGTCACACATGGACATACAGACATATACATGGACACATAATTTAATATAAAATAAGTCTTTAATGAACAAGGAAACTGCATATGTATTTACTAGGACAGCGTATGGTAACATTTATAAAGGTGAGAACAATAAAAAGCTGCTTTAGCCCTTGATCTTTACTTTCGTTTGGTAACCCATCTGTGCCAACACTTCTGCATTTTTATTGTACTCAAAAAATGCCAGCTTTAGAAGTTAGAAAGCCTAGTCTTTTTTCTATTTTAGCTGAAGTGTGGGAGGCAGGGCACAAAGAGCGCATCAATTCTGAATTTCTGCTAACATAATCAGTGACTTCATTTGTATTAAAAAATGTAAATGTTTCTTTGAAATCTGACTTGGCCTTTGAGAGCAGAAAGGTACTTACTGAGAAATCTGCCTCGACAGAAGCAATCCTACCTGCAACGTAGACAATGATGTTGTTGGCTTGGACAGATCTCTAGTCGGCTGTGAAATTCATAATCTTTTATCTATAAAATAGCTGCTCTTCTGAATGACAAAATTATTTCTAAGTTGAGTATTTACCAGATCAAAAGACAAATACTCAGTGTGCACACCTAAGCAACAGCATCAGGATGATTTGAAAGGGACGGTTGCTTTCGTAAGGTCACAGATACTGTCTTTCTGAATTAATCAGTGGGAATATTGCTTTAATAAGCCAGATGTCATTTTCATTTGTTTCTTTAGTAAAAGTCCACTGCCATCATGACTTCAAGAATAGCTCTGAAAATATTGAGAGATTTCACAGATAGATAGCCCTGATACACAGTAAAAATCTTAGAATGCTCCATTTTTTGTTCCTCAATGTCCAATAGATTAAACCAGTTATTCAATGTTTAATTATGTGCTGAGCTACAAGTCTACAGGCTTCTTCTCATATAGTATGAGTTTTTTTAAGTCTCTGTCAATTTTGAATAATCAAAGCTTGGGTTACCTATGGAATAGAATCATAAAGCAATAGGTGTGACCAATTCTTTCAGTCAAAATCAAAGTGAAACCAATCTGACCATAAACAAAGGATAGGGCTATTTTTATGAGAGTCTATTCTTGCATGGAAGAAATGAAGGTGGATAGATTGTTTTCTCCCTGTTTAACTAGCTGCCACAGGAAGAATGACAGGGGATTGCAGTTTGCTTTTTGAAAAGCAGGACTATGGTGACTGTATTGAGAAAAACTCAGCTAGTCACAGATGGACTTTTACATACACTTATTCTTCATAAACTTGTCATTAACATGAACTAATTTCATGATGAGGATATTTGGGGCACATTGGCTAGTTAAAATTAATGGTTCTGTTCTGGCAAAAGGAGTTTTGAGTCTGTTGGCCTGAAGTTATGATTTATAGTCTAAATTTAATGAATAAGCTTCTCTGGTCTCTAGTGTATATTTATAGTAATGTTTAATTTTAAATCTAGCTTTTGGGTTATCACTGGAATTATTATAAAAATTGATATTAGGTTACAACACCCAATAGCTGTTTGTTTTAAGGGCCCTGGATATTAAATGTACAATTTTATACTGAGTTTTAAAGATCTGCCATTCATTTATATTATAATTTAGCCTCATGGTTAAAACCTGCAGGGCAGATCAACAGTTCTTTCCATGTCTTTGGAAGAAATAACACTTGGTATGCCTAAGGCAGCCTTCATTGACTGTTCTCAAGTTGTACTGTGCCTACAACTTAATTTTGGTTAGTAAAACTCTTAAACATCATTGGATAGATAAATAGCTTTAGGAGGATGGATATGCATTTATTCCAAATGGAATATTCACTGAGTACTATAGTAGGTACCTGCCATTTCATGAAACCTGACTAGGAGCCCATTTTACGATCACAACACGAAAATAAATAGAAAGAAAATGAGAGAGGTATAAAAAATAGACTTTACTTAATGAGATCTGGGTCTATGGCTCGGTATGGTTTTAGAGTTCAAATGTGTGGGGGGGCATTTTTATTTGTAATTTACACAGCAAGCAGGAGACATAAGGATTTGAAAATCAGTGCTGGGAAAGGCTTCTCTTGACTTCTAGAGTGTCTAGGCTCAACACATATCTAAGCAATAAGGACACCCTGTACTTAGTTCATTGCTTTGGCTGTTGGTTATCCTTGGAATATTTTCTTTTCTTTTACTATTCTCGACTCCTCCTTATTAAAAGGTAGTTCACATCTCCAGAGAATTTAGAAAAAATTTAGCCCTTTCAGCTTCTTTAGCTTATTTCTAACGGATCAACTTGTCCCTGATCTCTACTGAGTTGTTTAACAGTTTGCTAGTATTGAGAGTTTTCAGAGATTCTGAGACCAACTCTTTTAAGGTTGGTCTGACAATTAATTCCAGGGTTCCAGGTCAGAACGGAATTCTGTCTACAATACACAACAGGAAAAATCTTTTCAGTATCCATAGTTGTAATGATTGTAACCAGTTTTCTCAAAAGGCTGGATTCTTTTTGCTGTATATTAACAGATCTATGATTGTAAACTTTCATGTCAAAACCTTCAGCTAATTAGAGTAAGTTGTAAACATTTGCATGACTGTTGCAATCTACGAAAATACTATCTGATATGAAGCTGTATAGACAAAATCATCTAATAGTATAATTCAAGCTAAGTATATTTGCAGCAAAAAATATTGCAGA
>LOEQ01014870.1:0-16859 GCA_001685075.1 Bramus lutescens
CTTTCATAATATCACTTTTTTTCTACTTCTTCTGGATTAGGGTGTTCCAGTCTTCCTGTTGTAGGTTCGCTGTGTTCTGGTTCTATCATGTGGGTTTTCAGATTGTTGGAAGAATTCTTGCTTTGGCACCTGTCCCTCTCTGCCTACAAATGCTCTATGATGGATCTTCTGGTACAGGATCAGGGCCCCTTGCTTGTCAGGGACCTCTCCAATGGGTCTTCTCGTACAGGATCAGGGCCCCTTGCTGGCCAGGGGACCTTGCAGACAAAGGGTCTAGCTTGTTGCCCACAGGCCCTCCGTTGGATCCTCTGGTACCTTGTAAAGTATTTTAAACTGGTAGCTGCTATCTTACACCTGTAAGAATGTCCAAGATCAAAGACACTGATGACAACTTATACTGAAGAGGTTGTGAGGTAAAGAGAACACTCCTGCATTGCTGGTGGGAATACAAGCTGTTATAGCCCCTTTGGAAGTTAGTGTGGTGATTTCTCAGAAAATTAGGAAACAACCTTCCTCAAGACCCAGTAGTACCACTTTTGGGTATATATCCAAAGGATTCTCAATTGTGACACAAGGAAATGTGCTCAGCTATTTCCATAGCAGCATCGTTTGTCATACATAGAACCTGGAAACAACATAATTGCCCCTTGACTGAAGAATGGATAAGGAAAATGTGATACATATGCACAATGGAGTACTACACAGCAGAAAAAAATGACAACTTGAATTTTGAGGGAAATAGATGGAGCTAGAAAACATCATTTTGAGTGAGGTAACCCAGACCCAGGAAGACAACTAACACATGTACTCACTCACAAGTGGTTTTTAAACACAAAGAAAAATAGAGCACACATCACAATCCCAGAAAACCTAGACAACAATGAGGACCCAAAGAGAGACATACATAGATCTAATCTTCATGGGTTATATAAAAAGGCAAGATCTCCTGAGTAAATTGGGAGCCTAGGGACCTTGGGAGAGCATTGAAGGTGAGGGAAGAGGCAGGGAGGGGAGCAGAGAAAATGTGCAGCTCAATAATAATAAATTAAAAACTAGTAATTGATTTTTAAAAATAGATTCAATAATCTACTTTTTTATCTTATCATATCTATACCCTCCCTTTTTCTTTTCTTTTTTTTAATTTATTAATTTTCAAAAAATATCATTCCAAGTTCCTCCTCCCTCTCCTCGTCCCATTTCCTCCATGGATCCTCCTGTCCCACCCCCTTCTAATCCTCAGAGAAGGTAAGACACATTGCCTTGTGGAAGGTCCAAGGCCCTCCCTACTATATCTAGGTTGAGCAAGGTATGCATCCAAGGAGAATAGGATCCCAAAAAGCCAGTACTTGCAGTAAGGTGAATCTTGGTGCCACACTGCCAGTGGGACCCCTCAGTTTGCCCCAATCATGCAACTGTCAACCACATTCAGAGGCACTAGTCTGGTCCTATTTTTGTTCCTTCCCAGTCCAGTTGGAGTTGTTGAGCTCCCATTAGCTCAGACAAAGAGTTTCAGTGGGTGAACCTATCATGGTCTTGATCTCTTTGCTCATATCCTTTTTCATTCCACTCTTCAGCTCGATTCCTTCCACTCTTCTCTGTGTGGTGGGTTTCTGCCTCTGCCTTATGTTTATATGGATTATCTAATCATTGGGCATTTGAAGGAATCAGGGCTAGCACTCTTGGTAACCATTATTGTTGATATCCTCCAACAACATGGCTTTAAAATGGCCCCAAACTAAATACAAAAGGTACCCCCATTTCATATATTACGATCACAATTAACACTCACCCAAGCCAAAGCAAATAGACTCCCGTTAATCCTGCCTGAGGTTCTCACTTTATTGGGGTTACAAAAGATACTGGGGGAAATGAACTGGGTAAGGCCCTGGTTGCCTGTAGAGAGTGGGAGAGTAGACATGTTATAGGATATCCTATAAGGGGGGGTAACCTTATGAGATCATTTCCTTGCTCTCTTAAGGTAGTAATGCACTCACTGAATTTATCAACAAGCTCCCACAGGCTTCTTTGGCAAGATATAATCCTAACATTCCAATCCAAGGCTCTATATTACTAGAAAAAAAATACCCTGCTGGCTGCAATTGTTCAGCAGTCACAACCACTAGAATCTGTACACACCACACTGGGTGGGGGCACACTCATTGTGTACTCTCTAGTTGATCAAATATCTGATATGATCATAAAAATCAGGAATATATCCCTCTGATATTATGGAAAAGATCCCTCTAAATTAATAATTCCATTCAAAATTAAGGATTTAGAATGGGTGGCCAGACATTGTTCTTGATTGAGCCTCACCCTGGAGAGATATCTGTGGACCCTGGAAACCCAATTTGGGGAGTCCTAGTTAGTTATATCAAGAACTGTACTGGAGAGTTCCCTTAGTCTTTTCTTCTAGGCCCCTGCCCCAAGTATTCACTGTTTACACAGATGGCAGGAAGAATGGGGCCACCTTTGTAGTTTTCCACCTTGTAGTAGGGGGACCAAGACAAAGATTACCAAAATTATCCCTTGTGGGGGATCTAATCAATATAAGGAAATGATGGCCATATATATTGCCCTACAAGAGGTCCCAGAACCCTGCAACCTCTGTTCAGACAGCTCTTATGTGGTGAACCTACTACCACATTTACCCTATGCCTCTAGTAGATTGGATGCTAATCCTATTTCTGCCTTGATGATACAACTTGGATCGCTCTTAGAAGATATATATGCTGCTGTGGATGCTGCAGCTTCAGGGGCCTGTCTCATAGAGGTCTCAACTCTGCCTATAAAAAAAATGCTACCAAAATGCATGACTCAACTCATGTCAATTGGAGAGGACTCAAATACTTGAACCCACATATTGCTTCAAAAGAATTAATAAGAATTGTTCATACAGACAGGACTTGCCAACAGTTTCTTTACATTCCCCTTTCTTTATAAGGGCAGGGGGGTGAATCCAAGAGTGTTAGAATCCCAAATCATCTGGCAAACAGATGTAACACATTACCCTCCATTTGACAAATTAAAATATATGCTTGTGACCATAGGCACATGCTCTAAGGCTAGTTGGGCTCTCACACACTCAGTGGAAAAGGCAACCCATGCCAAAAGCCATTCCTTACAATGTTTTGCTACACTGAGACTACCACAACAGGCCAAGACCAACAAGAGCCCATGTTTTATAAGTAAAGCATCAAAAGAATTCTTCCAGAGATGGAATATATCCCATACCACCAGGATCCCATACAACTCTCAGGGTCAAACAATTGTTGAAAGACATCACCAATATCTCAAAGAGGTCCTTACAAAACAAAAAGAGAAGTCTTCCCCCACCTACAACTACAAAAGACGTTATTAACCATCAATATTTTAAAGTTTCAAAAATCAGATGAACAAAATAGATTCCAGAAACATTGGGGATCCCTACCAATGAAGCTCTGCCTAAAGGTTAGGTGGAAGGATCCTTTCACTAACAATTGGAGAGGCTCAGGTCCCTTGTTGACACAGGGGTCAAGGATGTGGGTGTGTCTTCCCAAACAGAGGGGAAAACCTATATGGCTACCCCACTGTAACTTAAAATTTCTCCCCTCCCCTCAGGACAATGGGGAAGTGGTGCAGGAGAATTGTCTGTATTTTGTCAATCATGTTTTAAATAAACACTGATTGGCCAGGCAGGAAGTATAGNNNTAAATAAACACTGATTGGCCAGGCAGGAAGTATAGGCGGGTCAACCAGACAGGAGGTAGAGGCAGGGCGATGAGAGCAGGAGAATGTTAGGAAGGAGGAAGCCCATTCCTTCCATTACAGCCCAGACTACCCAGAAGCAAGATGTAACCTGCCCAGCTGAAAGGTATTGAGCCTTGTGGCTAAAATAGATAAGAATAATGGGTTAATATAAGCTACAAGAGCTAATAAAAAGACCAAGCTAATGGGCCAATTAGTTTATAATTAATGCAGACTCTCTGTGTGATTTTCTTTGGGGTTTACTGGCTGTGGAATACCAGGTGGGATGGAAACCCCAACAAGCCAGCCCTCATGTTACAGGGAAGACCAAGATGACCAATAAAGAAAGAAGGAGATTATGGTGGACAACCCTCAAATTCAAACACAAGAAAAGAAAAATCACCACTTCCCAAGAAAGACTGACCCTTGGGGAAATGATTGCCTGTTTATCTATTTCAGATGGCTTTCTGGTGGTAAACATGTTAATTCTTCTCACATGGACCAAGGTCCAGGCAGCAAGCCCCTACCAACCACAGAAGGTGATGTGGATTTTGTCAAGTGCTGGCACTGGAGGGATCCTAAACCAGACTTCTCAGATGACGATACCCTGGACTTGGTGGTCTGACCTGATGTTTGACCCTTTGATTTGATGAATGGTAGCTGAGACATGGAAGTCTGGATTCTGAGGATCAAAGGGATACCTGAATGTGGAGGCTCTTGGGGCTGCACCATACCCCAGGCATTTTACCCCAATGAGCCTGGGTATTCTCATGTCCTTAGGAGACATGACCTCCTGCAGATACTCTTTTATGTATGACCAGGAAGCAACAAGAGTGCCTCTCTTATTAGAAACTGAGGGGGGGGGCTCCTGATTAATATTGTTCTTCCTGGGGATGTGAACAGACTGGGACTGGACATTGTATAAAATTACATGGAGATATAATGGTTTCCAGGGTCTCCCAGGTACTATCCTGAAACCTCCTATATGGAAGATACACTTGATATAGATATAACCCTCTGATATTAAAGTTGACAGATCAGGGGAAGAAAAGGGACCTGTCCTGTTTATCTGGGAAGATGTGGAGATTAAGGCTATACCAAAAGGGATATGACCATGGCCTTATACTCATGCTTTGAATGGAGATACTTCCTGAGGACCCTCCTCAGATGCTGTGGTCTGCTTCCAAGCTAATGCTCATGGGGGACACAACTGTATATACCTCAACTTTATATACTTTAACTATACACACCTCAATACCACCCCCATCTTCCCCTAAGGTATCTTTCATCAAGCCACCTAGAGATGTAGTGGGATTAGAAGCCTCCCCTTATTTGATGGAGACCATTAAGATGGCAGTTATGGCTTTAAACCTAACCCACCCTGAAGCCTGTTGGCTTTGTTTACAGCCACTATTCCCCTACTTTGAAGACTTTGGGGTAAATGGCTGTTATGAAATACTAGATAAAGCTGATATTTGTAGATGGGAAATCCCAAATGGGGGAAATGTCAAGACTGACTATCTCCTTTTGGCAGATGTCAAACGCAACTTGTTTCTCATACACCAGAAACCGTCTTCTTAACCTCACTTGTGATGTGGTTAATGGGTCTACAGATTTATGGAGGGTGCCCAAAGATAATGGGCATTTTTGGAGCTGCCAAGAGATGGGGGTTACTCCCTGCCTGTCTGATGCATTGATCATTTAGCATAATGATTCTTGCCTGTTTGCATTAATTTTCCCTCATGTGTTTTACCACACGCAAGAATTCCTGGCCCAGAGTCATAAGTGAGAGCCCCTAACAGCCCTGGCAGTCACCACATTGATGGAGTTAGGGGTGACTGGGACTACCCTGGACACTTTGTCCCTGTTGATTTTAAAACAAGAAATGAGAATAATTCATTTACCATTAACAGCAACTATAGAAAAGACAGAGATGGCAAAGACAAAAGTCTTTGGATTTTTAGCAAGTGTAACCTTACAAAATAGGAGCGGCTTGGACTTGCTGTTTATGGAACAGGGAGAAATTTGCAGGGCACATGGGGAAGAATGTTGCTTCTTTGCAGACCAATCCAGGGTAGTTACAAGAACCCTAGATGAATTAAGGAAATGTACTCATTTGTTTAAGTCAAGGACCCTCTCTATGAGACCTGGTTTAATTGGTCCCCATGGCTTACTACACTCATTTCTTCTCTAATTGGGAGGATGCCTATTTGTTTATTGATCTGTCTTTTTGACCCATGCATTCTCCAAAGGATGAAACGGGCCTGAAGGTATAATTTTGGCCCAACATTTCCTTAATTTTGTTTTATATTCCACCCTCTACTACAGTCACCAAGCTAGAATAGCCCACCCATGAGAGAGTATGGGTCAGAGCCATCTCTATCCAGAGTTTCTGCCTGGATACCCTCAAACTGAATGTTCATCTGTGGGGTGAGATGTATGGAGCCTATCATAAAGTACTCGAAGGGCCATAAGTTGTAAGTACTGTCTCAAAGCTACTTTCCTGATTTATTTGCATCAGTATAGACTGCAGGGTCTTTGGTTATTGGTATTTCCTGTACAATATGAGGAAAGATCCAATTAGTTTTCTTTATAAGTTGTCTTGCTTTTGGGATATTTATTTTTAATCTCTCCCTAAAATTTACTACATATTCTTTGCCAGGGTTTCCTTTCTTTCCATAATTTTGTCAATTTCATCAATTTTAGAAGGTACTATAATTTGTGATGGATCTATTCCTGCTAATTGATGAAATCTCTATTTTCCTTTTAGAATTAACTCGGAGACTTTTTCCATATAAGTTTTTAGCTTTTCATTCAGTTTATGTGGTAATAATATCTATTCTAAGATATCATCCCTCTGCATTAAAATTCCTATAGGGGAATGATTGGAGGTTAATATAACCAGAATGCTGTTAAACTTCAGATCCACACAATCCACATGTGCAATCTGAAATTTATTTTCTTTCAAAGTCTATTCTTTCTCAGCTTCATCTGATAAATTTTTGGGAACTATTTAAGTCCTTGTCACCATCTAAGGTTTTATTTAAATTAGCTTATCAGGTTTTATACCAATAATGGGTTGTAGATTGGAAATGTCTTCTACCAACCTTCCAAAGTCATTAAGAATATTCAATCAACTCTTCTAATTTGCACATTTTATGGTCTAATTTCTTGTAAAACTATTTTATAGCATACATAATTAACAGAATCTTCTCTTTATTTTTTTCCAGGATGGATTTGTAATCTCCAACAAAGTAAAATTTTATTTCCTCAAACATTCTTTCTAAAGTATCTACATTTTAATCAGCCAATGAGATGTTGTTCATGTAATAGTAAAGTATACAATGATAAAAATTCATTGTGTATTATTTCCAATAGCTAACTTATAAAATACTGGCATAGGGTGGGGCTATTTAACATTCCCCATGGAATACCCTTCCACTGATATCTCTTAAAGGGCTGAGAGTATTAAAAGTAGACACCGTGAAGGCTAATTTTTTTGTCTTTTTCCTGTAAATGTATAGTGAAGAAACAATCTTTTAAATCAGTAACTGTAAGAGGACATCCTTTAGGCAATAGAGAAGGCAAATGAATGCCAGACTATAGAGAGTCCATTGGCTGAATCACCTCATTGACAGCTCTTAAAACTGCTACCATTCTCTGTTTTCTAGATTTCTTTTTAATAACAATATGGAGAATTACAAGGCAGGATTGATTCTTCAATATACTGAGCATTTAATTTACTTCAGTTTTAAGACTGCAGTTTCTTTGTTGTTAAAGGCCATTCCTTAGGCCATACAGGTTTGACTATGACTGTTGGTAGTGCTTTTGGAAAAGCAGCAACTGTAGTGCCCTGTTCTTGTTCAACATGAATGTTTAGTGACTGTTTTTTATAAAACCATCTAATATTTTTACCAGAAACATATATTAATTTATGGTTTGCTTCTACAATTGGGGGAATGTTAATCTGGGCAATCCATTGCTGCAAAAATTACATCCCACGGATGTATTTCTTTGTTGTTAGCCAGATATGGCTTTAATTTTCCTCTCTGTCCTTCTGGTCTTATACATTTGGCCCATCTTACATTCTCTTTTATCTGAGATAAAGTTCTAATCCCTAAAAACTGAACATTTACCCCCAAAGAGGCCAATTTGGAATCTAAGATTCTGATGAAATTATTGTTACATCTGCACCTGTGTCTACCAGACCTTCAATGATATAATTTTTTCATATTTTTAATTTTGGTCTTTGTTCATTTATAAAAGTTTGCCAAAATATTTGTTTTATGTGTTCTTCTGAAATTTTTTCTCCCCTCTATAGCTCTTTTATTATCCAGAGCAATATGGTTTCTTACAATAGGCATTAGCTTCTTTATTTGCTCTGCAGAGAAGTTTCCTCTACAATGGCAAGGAAACGACTGAACCACATTTGGCATAGTTACCTACGAGAGGCCCCTCAAGGAGTTTTCTGATGGCAAAGGGTTTGCCTTGAATATCTCCTTTTGATCTACATTTGTTAGTCCAATGCCTGCCTTTGTCACACCTTCTGCCTAATCCAGAAGGGAGGAACATTCTATCTGGATTATGTTTTCAGGTTTTCAAAGTCTTTTTGAGTTCATATGTACATCAACTCAGTTTTGTCTGAAATATATAGTTCTAGATAAAGTCATCTACCACCTTTTTATGTGTCATTAGGAGTCATTTATTGTAATGTTCATTTAGCTGCCTAATACTATTAGGTTTTCCTCCAAGAACCTGTTGAGGCTCAGGTTCTTGGTTTCCCTAATATTCATGCATGGGTTCCATCTCATGAGGTGTGCCTTAAGCCTAATCAAAAATAGTTGCTTATTCCCATAATATTTGTGTTACTATTGCATCAGTGTTTCTTCCAAGCAGGTCACTGTTGTAGCTGGCAGGGTTGTAGCTGTTTAATGGTGTTTATAACTTTTCTCCTCTGGTAGGTAGCATATATAGTACTCTCTATGAATGCTAGTCAGTTCATCTAGGGTGAAGCTTCTAGTTGTGTACCAACTTGGTTTCTCCATGTTCAATGGCAAAGTCAAGTGGTATCTTCAGATATAGGGCCTTACTGTCAGGTTGTAAGTATCCAATAGCCTTGGTGATAGCCTGTGTAGTCTTAGGGGTCCTATGGGACCTCTTTGGCCAATGATACAATAAGATACAATTCATTTTTCATGGTAGTGTTTTTCTTGGTAAAAAAGAAGTCTAGTTAAGAGATCATTCCTCCTATGTGTGTATACTTTAGGAAGCTTCTCCTAGTAGGTTTCCATATGGCTTTTCAAAATACCTATTGTGTTAATTGCACTTCCTATATTCCCTCCTTTACCTTGCCTTCCATCCCCCTTTCTCTTTAACATTCCCAATCATTTCCCTTTTATCCTTTTATCATAGTATATTCTATTTTCCCTTCCTTGGAAGACTCTATTCTCCTGTCTTCCCTAACTGACTACCTCTGTGGTTATACTGACTGAAATACATGCCTAAACCTCCAATTTCACATCCACATATAAAAGAAAACATATAATATATATCTTTTGGGATCTTGATCATCTCATGTAGAATGATTTTTTTCTAACTGCATACATTTAGCTGTGAATTTCATAACAGTTTTATTTTTATTAACAATTAAGTAACATTCTACTGTATAAATGTACCACAACATCTTTTCCCCTTTTATTGAAAATAGATTCTTTTCTCATAAAATATATTCTGATTACAGTTTTCCACACCCTCTACTCCTCCTGGTTCCTCTCTATCTCTTCTCCCATCCAGATTCACTGCACTTCTGGCTATCATTAGAAAACAAAAAAGATTCTAAAACATAACAACAAAGCATGAAATAAAATATATTAACAATAAAAAAAAACAAAAAAAACACACAACATTGAAATTAGACAAGGCAAACCAATAGAAGGAAAAGACCCCCAAGAGAAGACATAGGAATCAGAGATCTACTCTTCACACACTCAGGATTCCCATAAAAATACTTAACTGAAAGCTGTAACATATACACTGAGGACCTGGTGGAGACATATGTAGACCCTGGTGCCTGATTCTTCAGTCTCTGTGACCTCATAGGAGCTTTGCTCAGTTGATTTAGAGGCCCTTGCTCTCTTGATAGTCTCCATTCCCTGTGGATATTCCACTCTTTTAGTCTCCTTTTTCTTGGAGTTCCCTGAGTTACAGTTATGATGGGAGGGATTTGATGGAGATACCCCATTTAGAGCTGTGTGTTTCAAGGTTTTCCTTTCTCTCTCTTCATATTGTCTGGCTATAGATCTCTGTATTTGTTCCCATTTGTGATAGTAGGAAGCTTCTCTGATGATGATTGAATAAGTCACTGATCTATGAATATAGCAGACTATTTTTAAGATTAATTAAATTTATTTTACATACTTACCACAGTTTCCCTCCCTCCCTTCCTCCTGTTTTCTTCTCTCCCACTCCCATCTGCCTCCCCTGCCCATCCACTCCTCCTCCATCTCTATTCAGAAAGGCACAGGCCTTCCATGTATTTGAACAAAACATGGTGCATCTAGTTGAGGTAGGGCCAAGTTCCCTCCTCACCCCACATAAAGAATGGGGCAAGGTAATCCAACATGGGAAATGGGTTTCCAAATGCCAGCTAAGTGTCAGGGACAGGTCCTGATCTCACTTCTAGGAGCCTTTCATATAAACCAATCTGCCCAACTGTGACACACATGCAGAAAGTCTAGGTTGGTTCCATGCAGGCTCCCTGTTGGTCTAGAGTCCATGTTCTTCCATATGCTCAGGTCAACTGTCTCTGTGAGTTCCTCCATCACAAAGTTATCCACCTGGCTCCTACAATCCCTCCTCCCTTTCTTCAGGAGGACTCCTGGAGGTTGGCCCAGTGCTTGGCTTCAGATTTCTGTATCGGCATCCATCAGATACTCGATAAAGGCTTTCTGATTACAATTAGGGTAGTCATCAATATGATTACTGTAGACAGCCAGTTCAGGTACCCTCTGTCCTAATGCTAGGATTCTTAGCTGAGCTCATACTTTTGGATTCTTGGGAGTTTCCCTGGTGCCAGGTTTCTCTCTAAACCCAAAATGTCCCCCATCAGGATGTTTCTTTTATCACATTCCCCCTCTCTCCAACACCTAACCTGCATCCCATGCCTAGCCTACCCAACCCCCTTCCTCAAGTTTCCATCCCCCATCCTTCCACACCCCCCCAGTTTACCCAGGAGATCTCTTCTATTTCCCCTTCCCAAGGGAATTTATTTGAGCCTCTTTGGGCCCTCTCTGGGACTATAGGTAGGTTATCCTATACTTTATTTCTAAAAGCCCACTTACAAGTAAGTACATACCATGTTTGTAAAGACATGTTTTAAATAATAATTAAATCATCAGATTTCTTAAAGAATTAACAGATAAGAAACCTAATGTCATTTTTTCAAATTGAGGGACTCTATGGTCCCCTTGTGGAGGATTATAGAGTTTTGAAATATAAAATTTCTACTTCTAGAAAGAACATAGACCCTACTCACATGAAACAGTTCTCAGTAGTATAGATAAGGGGTGCTGTTTTAAAGGAATGCTTAAATTGATGCCAAGATGCTGTTCTTCAGCTGATAACTGTCACTGTTGTCTCTTGACCTAACAGGACTGTGCCTACAGAGTTGCAACATAGCTTGTTCTGATATTCCAACCTTAGATATGAATTACAGCTTTGAATTGGCTAGAACAAATGACTTCATACAAAACTTCATCAAAATCTATGATTGATTCTGAGTACAATGAAGTACTTGTAGTCCTCATTCAATTCTTTGTGTCTGGTCCATGGAAACTGGTGCTTGGATTCCTAAACAGGAACCCATTTGAAAACAACAGACATTCAATTACCTCTAACCCTAAGATCATAGTTTCTTACTCTTTTGTTTGTCATATCTGCCTTGAAAGACTAAAAACAATCTTTTCTTAGCTCTAGCAGGTTTTGGATAGTCAAAGAACAGGTTTGCTAAATCATCTACCTGATGTCCTTGAATCCTGGGTGAGTTTTTATTTTTCCTTACACTTGCATGAACGGAAAAATTAAAGCAAGTACTAAGTTATAAATAAAATAATACTTTTAATTATTTGGGAGATATAAAATAAAGAACTTGGTGCTTTTATATTCCATAAGTACTGAAATTGATTTTTTTGGTGTGTATGTATACATAACCAGTGTTGAAGCCATAGTGTGACCATTTCTTATGCTTTTGTTTTTGTTGTGTTGTGTAAAAATATAATGTTAATAACTAGGAATGAGCTTTTAAATTCACTTATGTGTCCAAAGAGATAATAGACAGTGGCAAGGATGATGTGTTTTATATATATATATGTTTATGCATATATAGCAGTTAGGAAAGAATAACAACAGCAAAGACTCATAAGTAAGTAGGTACATCTAAATAAACATTGACTTTCTAAAATTATATATATATATATTGTATATGTATATATAAAATCTTTACTTCTAGAAAGAATACACACACACAAGTTTAAGGTAAGGTGAAACTAGAAAAGACAAAGGCCTAAAGTAACTACAATTTTTTTTAACCTTAGAAGAGATTGTCTTCAAAGAGGTAAAATGTACCTTGACAACCTGTCTTATTTATAACAACAAAAAAGAACCACACACAACAGAATAACAGAATAGAAACCAATGTGTTGTAGGCAAATAACTACGAAAAGAAAATTCTTTACAATGAAAAATGCCCCTCAGAGATAATAGCAAAATAAATACAGTCACTTGAAAGTTGGGAAAAAATTCTGCCAATAGACATTCTGAAAGAAAATAAGCATGATCTTTGGGCAAAAGGAAAATAGTATCAGATTGGAGGGTAGCTATGCTGTTAGGAAAGAAAGACAACAACGACTCATAATTAAGGGGTGCATCAAAATGTGCATTGATTCTCTAAAACAATATTTAAAAACTTCAGTTTCAAATAGGTAGAAAGATGAATAGCATGTTAACAATAGTATGTTAGTTATCTCTTTCTGTGGTAGCATTAAAGTACTAATTTGTCATTTCTAGAATAAAATATGTAAAACTTTCAGACCATCAGAGGGAAAAATAATGGAATGAAAGTATCTAGTGTGCAAGAAAGCAGGAAAGGAGAGTACAGTCAAAAAGACAGGATACTCAGAAAGCATAGCAAGAAAGTAGATACGAGCCTACACTTGAGACTAATGCAGGGGGGCAGAGAGGAAAGAGGTAATCCACTTTGTTTTGTCTTAAGGAGTTCTTTACAATAAGGTTTCCTGAATAGCAGTTCAAAGGAGGTTACTTTGTGCACACTTTAGTTACTAAGAACCTGGAAGAAAAATTCTGCATCCATTATGTCCTTTAGTTCTCACAGGAACTTTCATGGTAGATTTTGAGGCCCCCATTTAGAGGTAAGGTTTGCCTAATACTGTTCTGAGAGTCAGTGAAAAAGAATGTATTCAAACCAGATCTATATTACCCCCAAACACAACACATCCCACTGGTGCAATTGTGCGTTCAATACCGTTCAGTTTAGTCATGCCCAAATATATCCTAAGTTCTTAATTATCCAGAGGAAACAGATGGACAAACCTTTTGCCACAAAATTACCTTATTTTAAATGCAAAAATTGAGATTTCTCAAGTTATAAAAATATATCTTCAAAATGAACACACTAAACTTAACCTGTATCCTGGATATAGCCCCTCATCCTCATATTAGGTATTCATGGCCAGGCTGTGTATCCTATTTTCTCATCTGTGGGCCACACTGTGTATGCATTTTAGATTCTGCTTAGTTCTCCATTTAATTCTGCTAAAATCAGGCTTTCATTTCTTGATTAAAAAGTAGAGTTTTCATTTCTAAAATGATTTATAATAGAAGACAATGTAATTACATTAGGGGACATTCTAATTTACAACTTCATTTTCAGCTAGAATTTGTGCAAAATAAAATCTAATTTATTCTAACGAATATCAAACCTGCTAATCAATTCCCTTTTAATGAATTCTCAAGAAGAAACTAGTGTTGGCTATGATTCCTCACAGAGCACTGTTATCTTCCAACCATGTTGCTTTTTAAAAGTATTCAATCTATTTTTAATGTTCTTTCAGGAGTGAGAATTACATTATCTAGTTATCACAAAATGAGAACTCTGGATTCTAAACTAGAAAAAGGGAGAATGGTGGTTGTTTCTTTTGGTGACTTATATTCAGGTATATCCATGTATATACTCCCTTCACTTTTATTTATTTCTTTGTTTTAGTGCTCAGGTCCTAATAGTTTCTAGTTTCTACTAATAATAATTGCTAGCTTATCAGTATCTTAATATGCAATTTAATGGCGATGTGACCTTAGATTCTCTGAAGACCATTAAAAGAGAACAAGTTGAAGAAAGAAAAATTATCACAAGGAAAAAATAAATGATGACAGAATGATCTGAATCCCTGTTTCTGGTGAAAATCCCATACAAGAGATGAAGAGTTACAAGAAAACATAAATCAACTTGTTAACTTTATGCATAGAGTCCATCAATAGTTGATCTTTAGTGCTTGGACTCATTATTTATGAGCCTCCTAAGTCTTCATATACATTTTAAATTAAGCTTAATAACATGAACTAGTTACATCATGATGTTCACTGCATCATCTATTTAAAGCATCTCTCAAAGAACAATCCACAGAGGACAAGCAGAAAGCTGATGAGCCAGTGTTGCTTTGTGATGAAAATTACTAATTATTAAATATCAAGTGTGCCAGCTAAAATTGCCACTTTATTTGACGTGACCTAAAAACTGGCCACATACTACAAAGTATACTTCTGGAAAGCAAGTTAGCATTGCTTTCCTTTACTGTAGTCCCATGGTATTTTTCAGCACGGGTTCCTAGCAATACACAGATATGCCTTCTGAATCACAGCATATTTATTACTGACGGAAAGACACATATTTGAGAGTTGCTGCATTTCAAAACAAAGCCGATCAAAATGAGCCAAATACACTAGTTTTCAAAGGGGATTCTAGAAATGACAATTCTGTGGCATGTTAAACAACCCATTGAATTTTGTAGAGTTGTTGTGAATAATTCTTTCTAATAGAAAGCAATTTTTAAAAGCACCATATATAGAAAAAGTTAAAACATATTTCGTTTATTGTGTGTATGAGTGCATGTATGTGTGTGTGTGTGTAGGTGCATGTCTGCCATGTGATGGCACAAGTGATGGCCAGAGGACAATTTGCAGGAGCTAGTTCTCTTCTTGGGAACTGAACTTGGGTCTCTAGTCTTCATAGCAGACACCTTTAACTGTTGAAACATCGTTCTCACCCCCCAAAGTAAGCTTTTTTTAAAAAAAATGTTTATTTCATTATTTATTTATTTATTTATTGTAACAGGAAGTCAACTCAGTGGATACTGAATGCTGAATTTTTTTCTGAGTCTTGAGTTCACCCGTGTTTATTTTTCCACACACTTTTATATCCCAATACAATAGAGGGAAAAGGGCAAAAGACTGCTCTAACATGCTACAAATGACAACCAGAACAGTTACTTGCTTCAGTTCTTTGAGACATCAGGATATTATTTCTGAAGAAAGGCATTCTGTTGTTTAGGCAGTGAACCCAACCTAGCCCAATTATCCTGAAGGCACTACTCCCTAGGTCAAACCTCCTATTTAAAAAGAAGGGGCAGAAGTATGCTTGAATTCTCTGACCTTTGGTCAGGATGGAGGGGATCTACCTCGATGGACCACCTTAATGTTAAAAAGACCCAGTAAGCACACCCTAGGTCAGGGTGTGCAGCCCCAATTGTTGTCAACAACCTTGAGCAAGGTCAACCTCTCTAACCTTCAGACAAGGTGGAATAGGCTCACATTTTGGGGCCTCCATATATTTCTTCCTTTTTATTAATTTAATAAAGTAGGACCTTCTGCCACAGGGCAGATGACTGTGCCTGATAAGTCTGCTCATCATCAGTGTGGTAAATTGTATTAGAGTTCTAGTTTTGTTGTTTCTGGAGCTAAGTAAAACACGTAGGTTGACCTGACTGATTTTCATATTATTTTAGCTTTTGAGATACAGTCTTCTTATGTAACACAGGTTGGTCTGGATCTCATTAAATCTAACAGGTTGGCTTTTAAAAACTTTCCACTTTTCTTTCATTTTTGAGGTTAATATAATGATCTTCCAAATTTAAAGTGCTGGGATTACCAGTGTGCATCTCCTAGCCATACTTATCACACCACTAAACACTTAGCAAAGGTTATTGCAATCCTTCTAACAAGTCTATGAAAAGAGGTGTCCTTATTACTACTACAACTATTATTTTTAAACTTTGTAGATGAGAAATGTGGCAGAGAGGGAAAATGAGGTAATAAATCAGCAAAGACCACTTGTTAGGAAATGTTAGGCCTATGTGGCCTAGTAATGAGTCAAAATCCCAACTCTGTGCTAAGATATCTCTCTACAATTGAGTGTCCATTGGGTGTAAGTGCTCTCATTGAGTAATGTGCTTTCTTACATTCAAAGCTCAGGAGAGTATCTGGAAGAATCCTAGTGTGTGTAGGAAACTTTAGCAACTTTAAAATAGACCTAATCATTAGTTAGTGTCTTGTATAGGTTTTTGTCAACGTGACACAAGGCTACAGTTATTTTGGAAGAAGAACCTCAATTGAGGAAATGATTTAATTGTTGTGGCATTGGAATACACGGGGAAAGACCAATAATTTAGAC
Organism: Bramus lutescens; assembly: GCA_001685075.1. NCBI lineage: Eukaryota > Metazoa > Chordata > Mammalia > Rodentia > Cricetidae > Bramus > Bramus lutescens. Next base: position 16,466 of record LOEQ01014870.1, read on the forward strand.
TAAATTAGACTTAAATGAATTTGGATGTAATTTAGATTATATGAATTTATTCTCACTGCTAATAGAAGGATGATAGTCTTAAAGCTAAACAGTATGCCTAGCTGAAGGATACTAAGGAAGGGTTTATAAAGATGGACATACAATAATTATTTATGGAAACCACAGCTGGGCAAGAACATTGTTTTGGTTGTATTTTTTCCTGTTGTATAGTAATAAAAAGCCCACTTCATCCCAGTCCGACAGCGATAAGCAAGTTTACAAAAGAAGAAACCAGGAAGATGCACTCAGGCACACCCTCCCTTCCCTTCCTCGGGGCAAAAGTTCCCCCAGCTCAGCCTGTTTGGGCGCTAGGACTGGGGTGAGTTCAAGGAGGCAGGAGTCCCTTTGTTTCAAT
>LOEQ01014872.1:0-13202 GCA_001685075.1 Bramus lutescens
TCCCCCATCACAGAGCAGAGAGCTCCCAGCCCTTTCTCTCTCCCTGGTAGTCATTATTCTGAGCGCATGAGCACGTAGCCTTATGAACTTTTATGTAATCCTCATCATATCCTGTGTAGCAACAAGTTCCATCACAGCTTCTTTATAGCTGAGAACACCATGGCGCAGGAATTTGAACACTTCTCAATGTTGGTCACAGAATGGGAAAGTAAAGAGCTTAAACCTTAAACCTAATTACAAGACAACTTCCGAACTACAGAGTCTTTCTCTACCTGCCTTCTGGCAGATGTTGACCTAAGAAGATGTGCGTGACATATTGTAATATATGACAGAGGAAGCTTGGCATCAAAGGCCAGGGATTACAGTTTTAGAAAGGATGAAGGCACCAAGTAAACATCACAAAATTCCCTCTACTTCCTGGCTCCTCACACACACTCTTCCAGGGAGATTCTCATTCCAGTTCAGGGGCTTTAAAAACTCTTTATTTCTCATCTCATGCATAGCTTACCATCTGGGGAGCATCTGCATAAGGGGGAAAAGGCTGAAGTAAAAGTGGGAGAACTTGACTTTGTCTATTTTTTTTTTAAGTTTTAAAGATCTGTGTTCCACATCAAACACACCCTGTACTCCTCAACCCTCTCTTGATCCTCCATACTCTCCTACCCTTGCTGCTCCCCCATACTTCCCTCCCTGTCCTCATCCCACCCCCATTCTCCCTGTCCCCCCTTTTTTACCCCATTTTCCTCTTTGTTCTCTAGACAACCCCACTTTCATTTTTTCCATGTATATGTGATTTTCTAGGACTTTTTGACATCTAGGAACCACCAAGGAGGAAAGACAGAGGACATTTGTCTTTCCAAAACTTCACTTAATATGATTGTTTCTGGCCATGTCCACCATTGTGCAAACAGCACAGCTTCATTCATTTTAATGACTGAATATGTATGCATGTGCATGCATATTTATATATGTGTATATATACCACATTTTCTGTATCTACTCCTCTCTTCTTGAGCATCTGCACTGGTCCATAGTTTAACTATTGCAAATAATACTGCAGGAAGTGTTAATGTGCAAATACTTCTGTGACATGTTTACTTGGGGTCTGTAGGCAGAGGCTGCTTGTTTGTTTCCAGGCTGCATAGACCCAAAATAATCACACAGAAACTATATTAATTACAATACTGTTTGGCCAATGGCTTAAGCATATTTCTAGCTAACTCTTACATCTTAAATTAGCCCATTTCTATTATTCTGAGCATTACAATGAGGCTCGTGGTTTATCATCCAGGTTTGGGGGTGCATCTGTCTCCTTCTGCAGCTACATGGCGTCTCCTTGACTCTGCCTACTTTCTCCTCTATCTCTGTTTGGAATTCCTGCCTTGCTCTATTCTGTCCTGCCATAGGCCAAAAGGAGCTTCTTTATTAATCAACGGTAGCAAAACATATTCACAGCATGCAGAGGGAAATCCCATGCCAGGTCCTTTGTGCCCAGCTCCTCATGTGGATAAGCTGGGAAATTTAGTAGATGTAGTTTGGTCTTTTGGAAAACCTTCATCCTAATCCACAGAGGATGGACACTTTGCATTCCCACCAGTAGTGTTGTCCACATCCTTCTCAGCATTTGTTGTTGATTTTCTCCATGACTGACATTCTGACTAGAGTCAATTGACATCTCCACATAGCTTTGATTTTCATTTCTTTGATGGCAAGGAAGACGGACTTTTTTGCGTGTCTATTGGCTATTTGTGTGTCCATCTATTTCAAATTCTCAGTCTGTCTCATTAGCTCTTTTATCCACTGGATCTGTTTGGTTTCTTGTTACTTAAATTTTTGTGTTCTTTGAATATTATAGACATTAATCTCCTGTTAGATGCATAGCTAACAAAGATTTTCAGCCATTCTTAGGTAGTTTTGTGTGTGTGTGTGTGTGTGTGTGTGTGTGTGTGTTTTCCACTCAGGTAACTGCGAACTTTGCTCCACCAAAGAGTTTGACTGAGGAAGAGAACTTGACCTTTCTATATGCATTATCCATGACTCACAGCATGTGGTCTTTCTTGGCCTCAGTTTACCTGCCTGTTTTTGGTTATTGGCTTGAAAGATCGCTAAGCTTCCTTCTTATGCAGCATTCTGTTTGTGAGTTTCTTATGCCTATCTGCACCAATCTTTCTCCTCTCTCTCCTTCTCCCTCCCTCCCCTTCTCTCTCTTTCCCTCTCTCTCTTTTCCCCTCCTCATCCTCCCTCCTTCTTTTCATCTCTTCCCCCTCGCCCCTCTTCCCTCTCCCTCCCTTTCTTCCCCTCCTCTCTCCTCCATCTTCCTCTCCCTCTTTTTCTCTTGGTAGGATGGGCTTCACCAATGCCCAAACGGAGATATACACAGTTACATAGTACAAATCTTTGTATATTGCCTGTATAAGTTGAGAAGTATTGGGGTCTTGTAACACAGAGATGAAAATCGTGGCAGTACGCTGAACAAGGGGGAAAAGCCATAATTCTACCCGTATGAACTTCAGGTTCTAGAGACTCCCAACCCAACTCCCATGCCAAGATTTGGCAACGGGTATACCCTCAGGTCCAAGGCTCTGTCAACTTGCCCAGCAAAGGTGTGGAGATCAGATTTTCTCTTCTTTTCATTTTTTTCCTCCTTGTAAAATTCATATAAACAACGTGTGCATGTATAGTTTGTCAGTCCCCCAGTTTGCACCCTGCTAGGCCTGGGACAATACTTTTGCACCACACTGCCTGTAAGCACATAATGGAAATGGACAGGTAATTCCTTTGGAGATGCACAGTGGGAAAGTGACAGCCAGCAGAGAACTGCTTCTGCTCAGCAAATAATCTGGATATTGACACAAGTCCCAGGGTCGATCAGCACTGTGTATCTTCTGCCTCTCCATCTCTGTCCCCAGCTTCTGGGTACATAAGAAGCAATGTCCGAGCAAAGCAGAGCCTGCTAACAGCATGCAAGGCCTTAACAGTTTCCTGCCCTCGCCCTTTTAAATAGAGCTTCCAACCCTTTAACATTCCACATTTAACTCAAAGTGCAACGTCCTGTATAAGATTTAACAGTCATTTTACAATACAGCCTAGTACCTTATTGAAATTGTCTCAAATTTTCTTAAATCACAGCATATGTATATTTTCCAATGGAAGTTCCTTAGTCCTACCCGATAAACAAGATTTAAGGATTCATGTATATCTTTTAAAGTGTAGGCTTTGAACTCCTTACTGCTTGAATTCAACCTGTTGTTCAGATACTTTTTGACATCTTAAAATTGAACAGTATATACCCTTTTTAAAAAAAGAAATCTGTAAAACAGCATTGTCTATAGTTCCTGAAGCCGGCATGAATCATCAAGTAATATCCTAATGCCCCTAAATATCTTGAAAAGAGATTTTGAAAATTCCGTGGAAAAATTGAGTTGAAAAATCAACTGAAGCATAGATTGGATTTGATATTATTTTTCAAACTGTTTTTAAAGCTCAGTTGAGTTGACATGGAATAATTGTGTGTAAGTATGGAGTACAAAAATGTACCTCACATATATAATATGTAATCTTGGATTTTCCTTTTTAGTTTAACAAATATTTCTTTGTAGTAGTGAAGATCTGTCCAGGATCTTAGACAGGTATTTGACTCCTGAGCTGCACCCCAAACAAACACTTTTTACAATGTACTGTTTGGAAGTATTGAGAATTTCAAAGATGCACTTAACAGGGTTTGATAAATCAGCCCCACCACCACTTTCCTTTTCCAATTTGATATACTCTCTTTTAAATCTGCTGAGTCCACTTAGTGCTGTCAGCATGTGTGTGGGTGTCAGAGCACCCCCTGGACATTCCTAAAGAAGACCAACTCCCCTGCCCACAGTAGCCATCAACTGCCAATAGCTCAGCTCCTTAACTAAGGTGGGACTTCATGAGCCCCTCCCACATCCTTGTTGGAGCTTTGGCTGGCTTGATCTTGTATAGGTCTGATGCCAGCAGACACAGCCAATAATGAATTTTGATACACACTTCTCAATTGTGATTAAAAAAATATCATCAATGCTATCCTTTTTTTCCATACTTTGCACATAACTCTGTGCTCACACTGTGTGGAACCATCCATCTCCAGGATAGTTTCATCACCCCAACAGATGTGTATGCATTTCTGGTGGAATGGGTTTGGAGTTCAAGGTATATTGGGGATTCTATCAGGATGTGAAAGCAGTTGCCATGGAGTTAAATTGACATAAAGGATTGGAAATAGAGTTTGACACCCATTAACCTCCCTTAGCTCCTGGCAACCATCATTATTTTTTTTTCTCTCTGAGTTTGGCCACTCTGGGGCCTCATATAAATAGAATCCTGCTATGTTTGTTCTTTCATGGGTGACTGATAGTTCACTTAATGTAATGCCTTCAGGTTCCATCCTTGTTGTAGCAGGGGACAGAATTTCTTTCCTTTTAAGATTATTAATTTCTATTGTGGATACTCTGTGTGTCACGCTTCTTTAGTCACATGCCCATCAGTGGACACTCAGATTGGGCCACCTTTTAGTGGGACCTGTTTGAACTTTGACTCCTTTGGGGATTGTTCACCCTGATAGAACCACTGACTCATGTCGTAGAGCTGTGTTTAAAATTCTTGATGAGTTGTTGTACTGTTTTCCCAGTGGTCAGAGCATTTTTCATTTTACCAGGAACCCACCAAGATTTCAGCTTTTCTACTTGTTTCTGGATTTTTTTTTTCTCAGTAGCAGCCACCCTGGTTGGTCTAAAACATCATTTACTATGGCTGTGCTCACAGTCCCTAGTGCCTAGTTCTGTCAATATCTTTTCAAGGGCCATGGAGACGGCTCAACAGGTGTGCGCCCTTGTGGCAAAGCCTAGAGACCAGATTTTGATCCCAGGGACCTACATGGTGGAGGGAAAGAACTGGTTGCTGTATGTTGTTCACTGACATCTACTCTTGTGATTTCACATGCATGACTACACACACACACACACACACACACACACACACATACACATACACACACAGTAAATACGTAAATGTAAAAATCTTTAAGTCTTTGTTTAAGACATTTGCTCCATTTTTAATTGAATTGTTTGGTCTTGTTGATATTGACTGATGGGAATTCACTTCATAGTCTGGGCCTCAGTTGCTTCTCACACACCTAAATAGCAGATGTTTTCACCCACTCACTGGGTTGTCTTGCATGTTGTGGATGACAGTCTTTGAAGTGCCAATGGTTTGAATTTTTGTCTAGCCCAAGTTAGTATTTCTTTATTGCCATGTTCTTGGTGTCATACAACAAACACTTGTAAAGGCTAATTCTATGCGACCCATGTTCTAATGTCTTTTCAAATGGTGACTTGTTCAATCCTTACCATGGAGAAATACAAAAGGAGTCCAGGGGACCAGCCTGTCACTAATCAGGGGACTTAGATGGTATTGGGAACTGGCCTGCATTCACAGTAAGGTCAAGGTGTTTTTGTTTGTTGAGTGTTAAATCCCAACACTGCCCAAGGCCCCTCTGTAACTGGTGAACAGATAAAATGATAAAATGAAAGCAAGAAGGCTTCATGACAACGTCCAGATACAAGCAGGTGAATGTCAACAGTCTCTATTGGCCTAGTTTTGTTGCCGTATCAAAACACTTGAAGCTTGCTTATACAGAAAAGAGGTGCATGTAGCTCATGACTTTGGAAGTCCCTAAATGTAACATCAGCTCTGGCAAGGGCCCCTTGCTGTGTCACCTCAATGGCAGATGTCACTAGAGCAGCAGGAGCATTGTAAGAGTTGCAAAGTACAGGGGAGCAGCTAGACCTCCCATTAGGCCTATATCTTAAAGGTCCCCATATCTTAAAGGTACCCACTCACTGACAGCACCAAATACAGGAGTGGACCAGTTCCTCTGAACCTGGAAATCACCTCACATAAACCCGTCCTCACACTTCAATTCAAACACCAGTCATCTCACTGTGTGCCTCTCCCTCACTGGAATAGGTGAATGCATTTTGCTTGGTCCCCTGTGTTCCCTCCTGGTAGTGCCTTGCTGGGGCATACTGACACCATAATGCTGTAAATTTGGATTATGATCCTGGCTTTACAGGTGGCTAACCAGTGACTCAGAGACAGTCTATGACTTCTGTAAGGATATGTACGTTGCTATTAAGAAAGACAAAACACTGAACCAAAGAGATCAGTCTCCAGGAAAATTGATTAGCATATGCAAATTGAAGCAACAAGTGTAAAGATGATTCTAGAGGTGCTGACTCATGGATGAGAGTACTTACTGACTGAGCATTGGGACTTGACTTGGGTTCCCCCACACCTACAATGATGATGATGATGATGATGATGATGATGATGATGATGATGATGATGATGATGATGATGATGATGATGATGATGATGATGTCATGGCCATATAGGCTAGTAACCCCAGCACTGGGGCTCAGAGTCAGGAGGAAGGCTAGGATTTTAATGGTCAGTCACCCTGCAGGAACAAACAAAACACAAACTACAGACTCAGGGAGAGGTTCTGTCTCAAGGGGATAAGAGAGAAAGTGTTAAAACAGGACACCAAGTATCCTCCTCTCACTCAACACAGGTGTACTGGGTGAGTGCACCAGCACACACACATATACACAAACTGCTAAAAAAAATTCTATGCAAATCGCATGTTCAAAGCTAAATAAGTTGTCACCATTCCCTACATGGCTTATATGTCTGAGCATCATATCCAAGCACAGTGGGGCCAAGGTAGACCAAATGATGCGACTAGGGACTCGTGAAAACACAGGGGAAGGGAAGGGGGTGTGAGTGGAGTGAGCAGGTGTAGAGAAAAGGCCCAGCTTTGCACCTTCTAGGGTGAGAAGTCACTAAGCAGCTCGTTTTTAAAATATGAAAACCCAAGAAATAGCAGCAGCGCATGCTATTTATAGAACTAGAGATAAATACCAAAATAATCAGCTAAAAAAGGAGAATGCAGTTGCTGCTGGGCTGGAAGAAACTAGTGGTGATGGAAAGGGCTTGCTATTTTTGAGCCAAATATCGTAGAACTGCCTGATTCCTCAAACTGCACATTTTTCTTGTTTGCGTGGAAAGAAAACATTTTAAAGGAAAACACAGAAATGGGGCATGAAAAATACTCAATGGGATCTTTGGACCCCAGAATTTGGAACCGTTTACCATCTCCAATCTATTTTCTTCCAGTACATATGCACTGATTAGGGACGACTTGTTTAAAGTGACACTAGAAACCTCAACCTTTGGCGTCTATGGTTTAGAAACCCTGCGAAGACACTATGGTGTTAACTCTCTACCCCAATCTATCCCAAACCCCAGACCTAAGAACAGAGAAAATTCCACGACTATCCTTCGGCTCTGTTGCTGAGTCCCATCTGAGTGTGAAGCTTCCCTAGCCGTGTCCGCCCAGCAAGAGCATCCCCTTGTCAGAGTGGCGAAACAGTCTTAGAGTCTGCCTCATTCAATTTAGCACCTCATTACACTCTAATTTGTAATAGTCTCTTGGTGTTTCGTGCATATAAGTCATCTGTGTCGACATTAAATTGTCACCACTTAAAGACAAGGGTCACTTCTTCAGTCGGCTTGTATCACTTAGTACTTTTCATGGACTAAAATAAGCATATCATCCTTGTTGAGACAGCTTTGAAAGGACAACATCAAAATGGGGCCAGCAAACGTGGGGTACATCCTCACAAAGGCCTGCTGACTGCAAGTCGCTGTAAGGTTAGATCCAAGGCTACCTGTTGTTGTGGGTGTACCATTCACCTCTTTTTAAGAGACCAGAAAAATAGCCCTCCATCTTCATAGGACCCCCTTCTCCCACCAAAGTCTGTGAGGCTCAGAGTCTCTTTGTTCTCACAGGAATACCAGTGACAAAGGGTAATTTGTGATCATCCAAAATTAATTCAAATGAATTATATCTTCAAGCAAAACCACTAAATCCAAACCAACTCACCTTACAGGTCATAAATTTTGTGGAATGGAGGATACAGTTCTGCCCACAACAGTATTCAATTTAATGCCTAGCAGTATAGTCCGGTACAGGGTGTTCATCCCTGTCTGCTAGCTGACCTTACTATGCTCCCCTATAGTCCCTATTAGATTTTAGCTCTCCGAAGGCAAGAACTGAATCTCCCCAGTGGTCCACTGTATTCTACACGTGTAGCCAGAGCTGAGCTTGACTGGTTTCATAGGCTCAATAATCAGGTGAATGAACAAATAAGTCACACATAAAATCAGAGGATGAAGTAATATACGGAAGTAGTTTTAATGTCCAAAGAATGGTTAAAAAATGTGGGTGCAGACCCTGGCTCTTGGTTGGCCCCTAGTCTGTAGAAAGAGAGGGAAAGAATAAAGAAGGCTTTTCTAGATGATGGAAAAGTCCTGCTTTGGATGGCAAAGAAAGAAGCAAAAAGCAAGCAAAAAAAAAGCCATGTAGTTAATATTTAGACTCTAGAATCTAAATAACCTAGCAAAGCATAGAAAAAGTATTTTATGTGGTACTTTAGAATTCCAGCACCAGCCTTCTCTGGATCGCCCCAGGTCCAATACCAGCTCTCTCTTTTGCCAAGTCCATCAAATACTTTGTTTTATGATTTTTGTTCCTCATGATTTCTGTTCCTCATTACTTATTCCTTTTTGGTGCCTGTAACACCAAAGATGAGAAGATGACGTGACAAACACGTGCCCGATACTGACGTATTTAGGCGGTTATCATTTACAATGAATGTTTTCTGCTAGAGTTGTATTTTAGCGGAAAACAGCAATTGTCTCCAAGACAGCATCTTGGAGTTAAACCAATTCTTATCAGCAGACACTCAACCATGGGAGGCCAACAATAAAGGGAAGTGATCAATCATTCTCTTCTTCCATCTTCCACTCTGGAGACAGACTTTGTATCCCTTCGCTTAGAGTCTCCTGATGGTAGAGTTTCTCTTTTGTGTTCCAGCAGGACAATCACGTCCCTTTAGAAAAGAGCATCTCCCACCTCCCGCCTCACTTAGGAGTGATGAAGATGCATCTATGTATGCTGCACCCTTCCAAGTCCCTGTTCCTGATCTATACTGCTGTCCAACAGTGGGCTGAAAGATGGGGAGACTGGACTCCTCTCCCTTCCATGCCACCTCCCCAAATAGTTCCAGGATGCATTTGGTGGCATTCACACTTGACTGGAATCGCATTTCAATCTGTTCCGTCTGATTGGACATGGTGTTTTCTTCCCGCCTGTGGTAATGGAGCACTCATTCCCAGTTCCCAAGGTTATTTTCATCTCAATGACCTTTTCCATCTCACTGGGGTGTCTGTCCATTACCCACACACCTTCCCCTTTACCCTGCCTGCTAAGGATGTTGCTTTACATGTGACTTTTTCTGCAGTAAACCCTTTCTTTGATACATTTCAATCAGCGACTTTGTTGCCTAGAATAATCACTGAAGGTTCCCGGCTTAGATTTCCCCCTGTTTCTCTGTAAGTTCTTCTCTTGGTTTTCCTGCTCCAGGTCAAGCAATTTGCTTTACTAGGATGGAAACCCATAGGATGGGTTAGCGCCTCGTTAAGATATTAGGATGGCCAGGTTTTTATTTCTTTTCCTAACCTCTGTACCTTCTCGTGAGGCCTGAAAACTAGTTAGAATATAAGAGACAAGATCTGTTGTGAAAAATAATTCACAGGGAGGAGAAAAAGACATATTACAGTAGACAGCTGTGTCCTTTCCTGCCTCCTTTTATTGATCTCAAATTGCTGAAAGGGTTCTGCAGATAAAAAAGAACCTGTAAGACAAAGAAAGAAAATCGCCAGGAGAAGAAAGAGCCCTGGAGATGGTGGAAGCTGGGAAATCTGCAGAACCCTCATTTCACCCAGAACTTGCAGGATCACAAGTATAACCCTTTCCCTCTCAGGCACTCTGGTTTGGATTTTATGGCGTTGGGAGGATGTGGGCCAGATGTTTCAGAAAAATCTCTTCCAACTTTGAAATGTCATGATTCTAAACAAAAAATAAGAATGAAGCATAAGACAACCTCCTGGCTCCCAATGGAATGCTGAGGGGCCCAAGCCACCAGTTTTCTTTATATTTCATTCATTCGTTCTTTCTAAGTTGAGCTGCCCAGGATTGTCTCTTAACTCCTGGATTCCAGTGATCCTCTTGCCTCTGCCTTCCAAATGGCTAGCGCTGTAAGCTCACAACACTGTGCCCAGAGATTTCCCTGTCTTTAAAAACAGAGGCATTTCTCTCCCCCAAAACAGGAAACTCCAGCCCTTTTCTGGGTCACTGATGATAATGAGGATAAGGATAGTAAATAATTATCATTGTCATATTTATATAACACTTCCTATTCAACACACAGGCTGTGTTAAACAAATGACCTTGCCAGCACATTTGTTACATTTTCCCTGTTATTTTATATAGATAGATATGTATGTGCATACACAGACACATACATACATAGATGCATACATACATTCAAAGATGATAGATACTGACATACATAGATATATACATACACAGGTACATAGCTACATGCACATACACACATACACACACAGATACATACATACATACATACATACATACATACATACATACATACATACATACATATGTTTAGGTGGTAAAATTAAAAAGGCAAAAGATTTCATAGAAACATTCCTAAGTCTGTCTTTTGAGGTAATTCCACAGCTCGCAAAACCCTCCTACATTCCATCATGGTCATGGATAAGAAGCTGCCCGTCTCTGATGGGGAGGGTTTTCCCATCTGCCTAATTCATCTAGCTGCTGCAGCATGTGACTTTGTGGTTCCAGTTAGCTAACCCTTGGGCCTGGATGATGATGATGATGATGATGATGATGATGATGATGATGATGATGATGATGATGATGAGTCTGACCATGCCTCCACTATCATCACTAATCATGGTCCCCACATTGCGGTACCACTTCTACCTCTAGAGAACACAAGCATGTGCATTATTTTATTAATTCATTTTCGTTCACCATAGCCATGTGGTAGAAAGTCTGGAGGCGCTTTTACCCCACATAACAGGTTACTAATCTGAGGGTTGAAGAACTCAGCATCAGACCCTAACTGACTGAAGAGCCTCAAATGTCCCATTAGCAAGTAATATGCCATAGATGCTGGCATTTCCTTGATTTTTTCCCCATGCTACCATTGTTTAATAGGGCTTACCTATTCACATGCCTTAAGCTGTGGTTTATTTACTCATTTCTTGGTTTTGCCATTGTTCCATTTGGTTTTGAGCCTCATTATATATCCAGGCCAGGCTAGCAAATGGCTCATGATTCTCTTGCTTCAGCTTACTGAGTGCTAGTGTTACAGATGTGAAGCATCAACCCAGCCTCTCATTTTGTGCTATATGGAGAAGGTGGATACTGGTTGAATGATACCCACAATGTAAGTACTGATATCTTCACAATACTATGTTAATATAATCTTGTGCTTATGCTAACCCCAAACACATTTTCCTCTTCATGGCTGCTTTTCTTTGGTTGCCTCTTAGCTCTTGGTAGCTTTACTAACTGCCTGTCAGTTCTGTCTAGCCTGTACTATCCATGACGGACATTTTGAATCTTTCACATGAAGCTATAATTGCCAAAAGTCAAAGGACTTTTCTCATTCCAGTACTGTTCTCATTGGACTTACTGACAAGTGCACACAGCTAGGAAGGGGACAGTAACTGGGTCAAAGGAAGAGTAGGTCAGTGTTAGAGATCCTGGGCTATGTGTCCCTATAGCATAGCTAGGTTTTCTGCAGAGCTGTGAAGGTTGAGGCTCAGGTGCTTGGAAGCAGAATTAGACACAAGCTTTTGCTGTATTGCTCCTGTGGATACGGGAGCAGTACAACATGGAAAGTCATATCTCTTCCAGCCCTAAACTTGATGCTCAGAAACTGTGGACCAGCAACAGATTCTGATCAAACAGCTGTGATGTGTCTGGTGTGTCACGGCACTGGGCATTGCCTGGTCTGAAGCTCCATCATTAAACTGGCCCTCCTTCTGACATTCACGCAGACAATAGTGACTCTGCTACCTTCTCCTGTCCATTCCGTCACAAAGGCACAGGATCCATGTGAGATTTGTTTAATCAGAACAACCCCAAGGTTGCTAAAGCATGGCTGGAGTCTAGTCTGCTTTGGAAAAAAAATTCCGACTTTCACAAAGCGAAAAATGCCTATGCTGGGTAAATTCTATACTGTCTAGACTTCCCGTGTGTTTCATTGTCAAGTGCCACAGACCTTTGTGTAGAAACTTAGGACAGAAATTGACAAATATGGGGCTACAGAGATGGCTCGGTGATTAAGAGCAGTTGCTGCTCTTGCACAGGACCTGGGTTCAGTACCCAGCACCCACGCAGCGGTACCTGACACCTTCTTCTAACTCTAGTTTCAGGGAGTTCATTGCCCTCCCCTTGCCTCTGCAGTCATAGGGCATGTGTACTGTGTACATACATACTTTCATGTAAAACATTCATACACACAATATTTTTTAAGGAATGAGTCAACAAATGGGATATACTATTATTATAAATGACACTGATGATAAGCACTGTAGGTTTAATTATACCCTTTCATAGGAGAAAAAGAGTGATGATCTTTAAACATGCGCTTGGTTCTTAAACCTTAGTGATGGAGGAAGACAATGTGAAAATGCAGATCTCAGAATGAAGGAAGCAAAGCACACACCTCATAAGATAAATCCATTTCTTCATGGGTACTGGAGACTCATGCTCAGTTGGATCCATGCATGGAGCTGCATGTTTGGACAGTCTGAACAAAACTGTGTTGGTCTTCTAGAAAACACTCCCATGTTACAATACACAACCCTTTTTTTTCCCTGAGAGGCCTCTAATGGGCTGTTGAACCAAAATGAGCACTCTCGTTGCCGAGCTGTAGACGCAAGCAGAGACCAAAGGAAAAACTTACAGGATACGGCATGACAAGCACCATCCCACCGTACAAGTGCTTCCAGGTGGGGACCCACTTGCAAACCTGTTGTAGAGGACAAGCGCAGAAAGAGAGCTGGAGAACATGGGGCCACGGTGGGTGGCACGTTCAGTAAAAATGATTACAGTAAGGACCTGAATTTGCATCACCAGAACACAAGTGAAAAACCTGAAATGCTGTGGTGCGTATTTGAATCCCAGCACTTGGGAGGCAGAGGCAGGAGGA
>LOEQ01014873.1:7663-19261 GCA_001685075.1 Bramus lutescens
AGTTAAAGTATTTGTTCAACTATGTTCATAGCAGCATTACTTTTAATAGCCAGAACATGGAAACAACCAGAATGGTTCATGCAGTCATAAAAGTTTTTGAAATAAACAAAATTATTCTCTCATAACTGAAATACTAAGTCTTTCACACATCTGAAACCTTTTCCAGAGTCAAGAAGCAAATTGGCTGTGGATCAAATTTGAACTTACAGGTACTGGGGACTGGATATATGATTTCCATCGTGTACTGTGGGGAAATGCGGGAAATACCAGCAGTTCTGTGGCATTCCGCTTCTCAAGACTCTGAGAGGTCCTGTTGATTTTACCTGGTACTTGTTGCAGACATTCATTCCATTTCTTAGCACATAGGCAACCACGTAGTTATTACAACAGGGTGCTTGAATAAATAAAAATGAATCATGGCATTATGAGATTGAGATGGTTGGAAAAATCCATGCAATATGTAAGAGGACTTGATGAACAATGAAACATTACTACTAAAAAAAAATGTGTGTGGCTTCCTTTTCTCTAGATTGTGCTGCACACGTCTTTATATTTCATCTTTTAGTCCAGATAAAGCTTCTCTCAACTCAGAAAAAGGTTTTTACAAAGCCAGTCGATCCTAGCAGTGATTAGTGCTTTGATTCACTCTCTGTGCCTACCATTCGCTTGTATCCTTTTCCGGTAACTGACAAGGTTTTATGGTGAGTAAATCATAATTTATAGAATTTGCTTGTTAATTCAACGTTTATATTTCTTAATATAATCTTTCGGCCTTTGTCAAGGAAGAGGTAGGGGTTGTAATTAACTTTCAAAATATGTGTGCCTATTTTACTATTTACATGCTGAAAATTCTAAAGACCTTGCTACTGAGATCAGGAACGAGGTGGGGAATCTAGAAAAAGGTTATGCTAAAACTCAGCAACTTCATAGATTTCTGCAGAGCCCTATTATACAGGCCTCTATTTCTATATTATATGGTGGCCAGACTTTCAGGCCATAGTTGGCACCTGGCCACACAGGAGGTGGTAACCTAGCCTTTTGAGCCAAACTGATACCATACTAAACAAAGGTCAGGATATGCTAATGTTGCTCTGCTCCTACTTTGTAATTTGAAAGGATGACTGGGAAAGAAGTCTTAATTCGGTCTACGTGAGAGAGCAGTCATAGATAGGAAGACGTGACAAAATGAGCATAGAAAAGTGTGGACGTGACCACAGTCATTTGCTTGGCTACCTAGGAAACAGAATGCTAATGAATTTCCCCCTCAGTTTACGTTTTGGTATAAAAGCTGTTTGGAGAATAAACGCAGGTAAATTTTTAGGTAGTGAACTCAAGATTTCATGAGGGATCACTAAAATCTCCCTCCCATTAAAATGATGTGAGTTGTTGTCTCAATTATTCCCACGCCTCCCAACTGGTCTGAGAAATAAATTTATGGTCAAGGCTGGTCCTGGAGCATGACAGATTTCTTGTTTTGTATCTTCACCGCATTAAAAATATATACTATAGATGATTATTGAGTTGGTTGATAGTTTGATAGTTTGTGCATGTGTGTGTTCATGAGTGAGTGTGTGTGTGTGTATGTGTGTGTAAGTCTATGTCCCTGCACACATCTGTGTATCTTCTTGCAGGTGTATGTTGTCAGCACTTGATTGATGGTGACCCAGCTTGTAAAAGCTTCCTGTTGGACGCCCTCTTCCTCATTGATCCAGAAATTATAACAGTGGGAGGCTTTAATCTGTTTCTTCTGCACCTGAACAAAGTTTCCATGTTTTCTTATTCTGTTTCTTAATAGCATACACAATGTCTATCAAATCTTTAACCTACAATATGACGGAAATAAATTTTACATTTTATACTCTTTTTTTGTAGTCATTGTTTACCCCTAGCTCCTGTGAAAGAATTTTGAAGATACTAGAAAGGTATCCTAACAACTGAAGTAGATTTTCTCTGTCCCACAAGGTCGGACTAAAAATCCATTAATTTAGCTACCGAGCTTTTAGTTGAATCAAGAAGATTGATTAACAGGGGTTTATGACAGAGAAATGAGCTTTACTTGAACTTACGATGTGCTGCTAGACAGAATAGGTCTTATTTTCTTTCACTGCGGAGTGGGTGACATAGATATTTTAGATGGGCACAGGGAATGGAAGTGGGAGTGAGATGTATAAACAAGAGCTTTGGGACTTTTCATTGCTGAGAAAAAGGAAGGCCTAGATGACAGTGAGTGGAGTTTGAATTAAAAATTTAATTAACAAGCTAAATCAAATAAGTAGCATACCTATGAGAACAACATAACCATACAGTGCCCATTCTCTGCGCAGATTGTAATTGGCACCCTGAGAGAGAAAATGTTAACATTCCACGGGAGATCATAAACCAGATTTTAATAAACAGAGAGATGCTAGAGGGAAGCAGTGTGCAGAACACAATTTAAAATGTAATCTTTTAAATCAGCTTAGATTAGTTCATTTTTATAATGTAAACATAAAGTAAAAACCGTCAGCATCTTTTAAAGGCACATCATTTTTTATTATAAAATTCTTAGTGAAGGTTAAACAATTTCCTTTAACTTTTGCATACTTAGGTTCAAGGATATATTGTTTAAAACACTTGAAGTTTTCAATAACGGTAAATTCAGGAATCTGTGCTGCATTTATCTCATTGTGCTTGTTGATAATATGTAACAGCAACTCCAGTTTGGATAGATGAGACTCCAGTAAGGACTGCAGCTTCTATTTATTGTGATTGCCCTAACAACTTCCCTTAACTCATGAAATATTTCAATTATTGTAAGAAAGAGAATGGTGGCATTTCTGAGGCAATACCATGACGATTTTAAAGCCGTGCTCTGGAACAGAGTTCTTCTTGAACACATTCCCGGAGACTTGGTCTGGTAGAAGGAATGTTTTGAGGCTAAAAATATTAGGAGTTTTAATGCTAGAAGATTAGTAAGTAAGGCAGTTACAAAGTCAATCAATCGCAAGTCATGAATCCCTAGGAAAACAAGCTTAATTAGTTTGGGTGCATGCCTCATGAAGCTACATGTCAAGGAACTTAATTAATCTTATTTAAAAATAGCAAAATAAAGCTTAGATTAGAGGCAATAAAAATTCCTGTACTGTCCGGCCATAATACTGATTCTGTTGACCGGTGTGACACAGGATATCATATTTCAGGATTATACTTTACCACCTTGCAGTGCTAATGCTATGGAATCCTATCATCGACTGTTTCAGCTGCATCTTACTTCACATAATTATAACTCAGAATGAAATATTCCTTTAGGAAGAAGCTTTCACAAAAAGGTGAATATTTAAGAATATGCTGCCCTAAAATTACACTTGAGGGAACCAACAATTTTTCAGGAGATCCTCACAGTGAGCCAACCCTGGATGACACTCCTCATTCCCGAGTATTCATTTTGCCTACTGTATCCATGTGAGTCACAATAGTTTTTAACACTGATAAAATAAAAATTGCTCACAGAACTTTTAAGTATAGTTGATTTTATACTCAAAAAGTATGTATTTTCTTCTCGAGTCAGTTACATGATTGTAATTTTAATATCTTAGGTTCTTCAGTCATTTATGCCATAATTAAAGTTTGATAGAAATATTAATCCTCTTTTTCCTAACTATTGATACATATGTGTGAAGAAAGTGTATTTAACACATTTTACTGAGTTAATGGAGCCAGAAGTCTAACTCTTTACAACATGCTATGCAGACTCTAGAGAGAGATGTTTCATAAAACAGTTTTAGTCATTTCTTTTTATATTAAGGAAAACTATCAATTTTGTAGAGAATTACATATATTGTAAACTCTATTTCACACAAACTTTTTCATTTCTCCCCAAAATTTATCATCTTAGTCACCAAACCTCCAAAGAGGAAGAAAAGTGTAAATAACCAATAAAATTCAGAAAAGATATTGTCTGTGTCAACTGTGTAACACAAAAGAGTGATGTAAACACAAGATACTTGTTAAAAATGCCACTGAAAAGAATATTGCTCATTATGAGATTCCCAAAATGATTTAAGAAAGGTGAACAACATACATAATTAAAAATCTATTTTTTACTATGTTGAAGATTAAAATATGAAATTATTCCTTATTGCAAATTAGAGCTATTGAATTTTAGAAATTTGAAGGCATTCAGTTTAAGAATCAGAAACCGTTCATAAGTTATGCATTAGTCTAAGCCAGACCAAAATCTCAGCATGGAGAGAGTATGTGAGCACAAAGACCCCCGCAGTTGAGAAGCTATTGATAACTGGCAGCTGCCAGAAGAGGAAGAATCATTCTGCATATGGACCCTGGTTGGTGGACCATACATAGTTTTGTGAATGGCCTTGTATCCAAACATCTATGAACAGCACTACTGAACTCAGATTTTTTTTTAAGAAGACTCAAAGAGGAACAGGATTATTTGGATGAGCTAGGATAGACAGGTAAATGTTATCAAAATTTATTATATGACATACTTAGATATCTTGTAAAGAACTGGAAACCATATTTTATATTTCTGAAAAATAGTTATGTCCCCTCTTCTTATCAAATTTCTCTACCTGAAGTTGAGATTTGCATAATTTATTGAAAACTCTTTAAAAATAATTTTTCTAAATAAATATCTTTAACATTCAATCTCATTTGAGAATATAGACCATATTTCTCCTCTAG
Source organism: Bramus lutescens (assembly GCA_001685075.1). Classification (NCBI taxonomy): domain Eukaryota; kingdom Metazoa; phylum Chordata; class Mammalia; order Rodentia; family Cricetidae; genus Bramus; species Bramus lutescens. Next base: position 12,347 of record LOEQ01014873.1, read on the forward strand.
TTAAGCTCTCTTAAACTTGGCATTTCACTTAGATTTAAAATACATGCTCTCACAATGGTCTAGACGTTAACCCATTCTTCAACTTGCTTTCCTGACTTTCTTGCATTTTTCGTGGTCTCCATTAATTGCATTGTTATACCCATACTAGTCTTCTTTCTAATTAGCCAATACAGCAATGACTTTTTTTCACATAGAGATTGTAGATTATTTCTTTTAATTAAATGTTTTTATTTCTATGTGTGAATGGGCTATACCTTTACTACCTCCAGACCACTGTCCACTACAGATGCTTTGCTCTGAAAATCAGATATTGCATAGCATAAACACAACTCTTTAAATTCATTATCAGTGTTCTCATGGGAAGTATTTTCTCCTTCATTCAACTTACCTCCATTTTATTTATTGAAATCTTTTTTTTTAAATTTGGTGATTATCTGTCATTACTCATTGGATGGGCATATTTCTCCAAAGGCTGACAACTTCACTTTCACCTTGTTTATTTATATATCATTCTTTCCATGAAAGAGACTTAGCATATATTTACCACAATAAATAATGGAAGAAATGACTGAATTGAATGATGATATAGAAACATGAAGAGTTTTTTCTCAACAAGGCCCTGGGAATTACAATATTTAACATTATGATAATCATAGAAAATAAGAGGTTCAAAAGTTTCTTTGTGATATCTTGCAATACTGAATTAAAGTTTCAATAACATAATATGCAAAGCTATAAGAGGCACTAAGGAAAAATGTTAAAATGTTATTAAGAGTCTACCTATTTAATTTTAAACTCAACTCTTTGAGTAACACTTATATAGGAATTTATGTTTTAGTTATTAACAGTTATCAAATCTTATGGTACATATATAGAAAGGAGAGAGTACAGTGTTGAGTTGGAAGGAACTGTCTTCAAGGCAAGATGAAGAAGGCCTTATAAAGTATGTAGAAATTGTTAAAGCACCAAGGAGAATAGCTTAAATAGAGCCGAATGATATTCAGGCTATTAATTTTTGAATGCTGGACACTGATGACACATGATTAGAAGTGCATGGGGTTTGACTAAATGAGATTCATGTTAAAGTTGAAGAAAGCAAGTGAACTAAAAAGTAGGTGAAGACTTATTTGGGGTAAAGATATGAAGAAAATGAAATAATGAATGATTCTGATGGAGCAACTGCATTGGTTAGAGAGAAAAGGAAAAACAAACAAACAAACAAACCATAAATGTCCTTCTGTAACCCAAATGCTAGACCAACATTATCAGCAGTATGGAGGAGTGGTTTTGGATTGTGGGACTGAAACAATGAAATTATTGGCACTAGGAAAACATTGCTGTGTTCAGGAATATTCAGGGTACCTGCAATATGACACAAAGGGCTGTAAAGGGGAGCAAGTGTGTAATGGAGATGAAACCATGGTCTCTTTTACACAGGGGCATGTCCCACATAAGAAATGTATAGCATAGACCCAGTGTCATTTGAAGAATTTGTAATGGTTAATGTAATGATAATTGGGCTCCTCATTATGGGGCTCTATTTGGATGATGCTCTCAACACTGAAAAATAATGTTTAATGAATCAAGTTTTGCTTTCAGTGTCTCAATTCTTTATATATGGCTTGTATTTTTATTGAAAATTTTGAACTTACTGGTTTTTAAAATATATTACTAAATGTTATTTATTTTTATTTTATGTGCATGAATGCATGTTTTCCTGTATTTTAATGCACCCAATGCTTGCTATGCCTGCAGAAATCAGTGGAAGGTTTGGGGCCCCTATAACTGGAGTTAAAAAAAAGAAATGTTGTGACATGTATTGTTTATACTAGGGATTAAATTCCTTTGCAAGAGCAGCAAATATTCTCAAGCACCAAGCTGTCTCTTTATAGGGAGGGTTATAGGCTTTTTAAAACAAAAACAAAAACAAACTCTTCTATACTGCTTGCTTTATAGTCTTCATCTTCACTTTCTCTGATTATTTCCATGTTCATTTTCTCTTCATTATTCACATTAATTGATAATAGAATGAAACGGGTAGTCAAAATAAAGTCCTAGATGTGTTTAAGCTGTGTATATGTGTATAACATACTTGTGCATGTGTAAGAGAGAGATAGAGAAGTTGTGGTGTATGAAACACACACACAGTTCATATTCATTGAAAACTCAGTGTCATCACTTAATGCTCGAAACAAATAAATTTTGCATCATTATATTTTGAAAGAATATTATTTTGCTTACATGAAACTTGGGATTTGAATGAGAAATCATACTGATGAATTTAGCAATCTCCTAGGAATTATTCTATGTTTTCTCTTTCAGTAGTGACTGATTTTTTCTATCATTTTTACCTGTGACACTTCAAGATGTCACTAGTAGCCTATAGAACCCGATTTGAAGGTTGGCTCCTGTGCTGTTGGTAACAGACCAGACCACAGCATAGAAGGTGTAATCTATCAGCTGATGCAAATTCCTTCTATTCGCTGCGACCCTCCCTTTCCAGTCTTGTTTCTTCTGGAGCCCGAGTCACTCAGAGTTAGTCATGCATTTACAGCAGTATTCAACTATTCAGTTTCTCTTATTAAATAGAACTCAACCACTCTTTTAAAAAATATTTACTGAGTCCAGAAGTTAACTTCTTTCATTTAAGAATCATGAGTCTATTTATTTCGTAACTTACTTTTTTCCTGTTGCTAAAATTAAGTCAGTTTTTATAGCCCAACTACTTTTGTCATTGTCTTACAGTTTTTTTCAAAGACCTAGGAATTTTGTTTTATTACAGAACATTTTTCCTAAAGTGATTGTATCGTATGTGATTTTATAAGAGCACTAGCATGACAGATGGAAAAAGAATGAAATAATTGGTGACAGCATAGAAAGAGTTTGCACTGGAGGAGACCTCAGAGATAGAGCTTGAAAACTGAGAAGGGGAAGAAGTCAGTAAAGGCTTCATGAAAATAGTTAAGAGCCATGTCAAGATTTTAAAGAGCAAAAGGGTAGGAAAGCGCTCTGTACACTGTGGAAGGTGACATGAATAATGTCTTCTGAGCAGAGGTGGTGGTAAGCTGACAGATGCTGGAACCCATGAAATAAGTGGAGTTGTTTAATTTGCAATTTTCAGCAAATTAGCAATGAAATATGCATTAAATTCTTGATATAATTTGAAAACCTCTTGTTAACCTCATAGATTTACATTAATGTTTCAAGAAACTTGAAAAGCCTCAAAAAGTAAGAGAATTAAGATATATTTAATAGAGATGACATGATTTATTTTAGTTTTTAGAAGGTGAACTTAATGGCAAAATGCAAATTGCTTAATATAAGGAAAAGCTATTGCTTTAAGTAGGGAGAGAAGGTAGAAGATATAGGAGTTTAGAAGATTTGAGTTAAGATGCTTGTAGTTTCCTTAAATATGGATGTTCATTCTCCAAAGCTACTTTTGAAGATTTCCTTTTATCTATCTGCTAAAGCTTGTTTGGTTACTTAGGCAGAGGGCTTAATAACTATATGGTGTAGCAGGTTCTTCTGTCTATGTGTTGCTTTCATTGGTTGAATAAAGAAACTGCCTTAACCTTTTGATAGGGCAGCACTTAGGTAGGCAGAGTAGACAGAACTGAATGCTGGGAAGAAGGGCAGACAGAGAGCTGCTATGGAGCTGCCAGGTCAGACATGCTGAATCTTTCCCAGTAAGCCACGACCTTGTGGTGACATACAGACTATTAGAAATGGGTTGAATCAAGATATAAGAGTTAGTCAATAACAGGTTAGAACTAATGGGCCTGGCAATGTTTAAATGAATACAGTTCTGTGTGATTATTTTGGGTGTAAGCTAGCCGGGCAGGACAGAACAAAGGGCCTGTGCTCTACAACTATACTTCATTTGAATGGTTTTGAGTGTGTGTGTGTCTGTGTATCACATGTATGCCTGTACGAGGTAAAAAAGAACTTCTCTTTCCATGGAGCTAGAGGTACAGACAGTTCTCCATTCTGAGTCATCACGTGGGTTCTTGTAACCAAACAGTGTCCTCTGAAAAAGTGTTCAGTGCTTTCATCAGCTGAGCATCACTCGAGCCCCAAAGTGGGTTTTTCCATAAGAGTCATCAGAGAAGGCATCCCACTGAACCATCGTCTCATATCTGCAATGATGTAAGAGATGATTAGCTATGTTAGGGCTAAACTTTCTGAAATGCAGAATCTGGGTCAATTCATGGATCTAATTTTGTGTCTTGACATTCTAGCATGTAAGAAAAGCCTAATATGGACATATAAGTACAAATAAGCAAGAAGAAATTATAAGACATTAGAGTTTAAAATGGATAAGAAAATATTGTTCCTATACATAATAATTGGGAGAGAAGCCCCTCACACAAACATTGCAGAACAAGATATCCATGTGGCATATGTGATGGAGAGGAGATAGAATATACAGATAGTGGATCTAGTGGTAGGTGTCAGACACATTATGAATGGATTTTGTACCATGCTTGGAAGTTGTTGAGCTTGTGCTTTTTCTCCATTATGTATAAAGAACTAGACGATTTAAAATTTCTGAGTGCCAGAATCAACTACACATAGAAAGATTAACGTACTTATCCTGTGGAGATGCAACCCAAGTAGATGGTGTTGGTGAGGATTTAGATTGGCTACTTCAAAGGTCTAAAGTATGATAAAACACAGATAACAATATGACATGAGAGTTGAGACAACATTCATGAGAAAAAAAAACTGAAGCATTATTTTTAAACTTTAAAAATTTGAAAACATTTAAAAGTTTTATTGGGCAATAAGCATTTGTGATTGACTTGAATAAATGTGTTATTTCCCTTTATAGATGGCTTTTATGAAGTCTATTTCTTGTCTTATGTAAAAAGAAATAATACTTCAATTACATTGTCAACACATGGAAAATGTTTTGACTGCCTGTTATCATTTAATCCGTAGATATCATGACAAATAATATAAAATCCCTAAATAAAACATTGAAGAAATGCAGTTTGAAATCAGCTGGGAACTCATTAAAAACATAAATTTCTAATTTCATATATGCAAATTAGATGAAGATATTTTTGCTAGAAGAGCAAAGAGATGTTTTGGCTTGACTTATTGGAGATTTCATACTTTTTAGGCAAATGAGAACTTTTTCAACAAAAATAATATGCCACTTTCAGATAGATTTTATGGTATTTATGGCTGTATAATTAAAATTATTATGCCTTATATAGTTTGTTCATTATGATGACTAACATGTGTCTACTTGACTGAGCTGAAAAAATACTTAGATTCATGGTAAAAAATATTCCTGATGGTTTACTTTTAATTTTGATGAGTTATTAGATTAAAGAAATAAGACCATTCTCCCTAAACAGGTAGATATCATCAAACTCATTTAGGATCTTAAGAAACAATACTCTCTTTCCTAGAACTGAGTTATACAACTTTTTTATACTTGAATTATTTTTGAGTTATATTTGAGTTATACTCCTTTTAATGTCAGTAACTCTGACTATGATAAGTTTAATTTATTGAAATATGGTCTTAGGAAAAATATAAAGATCTCTTTCTCCTAGTTTTTAAAAGTTTGTTTATATATCTAATCTGATTTTATTTAGAATCCAATAAATCTATTTCCTCTGGTATAGACCTAATTATAGATCTATGCAATTGATGCCATTTTACTTACTAAAAACAACCTTAAAAAACATGAAGGTTAGCTGGGTAGTGGTGACATATGCCTTTAATCCAAGCATAGGGAAGCAGAGGGAGGCAGATCTCTGTGAGTTCAAGGCCAGCCTGGTTTACAAAAACTAGTTCTGTGACAGGATCCAAAGTAACAGAGAAACCTTGTCTTGAAACAAACACACACAACACACACACACACACACACACACACACACACACACACACACACACACACACACACACACACACACACAAAGCAAAACAACATGAACAAACAAACCAAAACAAAAGTTAAAAAACGAAAAACCACCCCAAAACCCAACCAAACCAACAAAAACCATGGAGCTAAACGCTAAATGACTATGCATGTAATACTGCTAGCTAGTGAGCCAAAAGCAAGTTTTCATTCTTGAGAGAATGTGGTGATTAGTGCCATGACGAAAGGCACTAACTCCTAGTCCATAGCATGAGGCTACTGATCTGAAAATTTACCTATTTGCCAATAGAAAAGAGTATCAGAAGAGTTTGCATTTAAAGTCAAGGACAGGAACTTTTACCTTCATTGTCATAGCTTAGTAACATATCAAAGCTCCGTCCTCTGCCACAAGTTACTTAGAAGTAATCTCATTTGACTTCCATTCTGCAGTATGTAACACTGGTTCTTCAAATTGAAGTCATTATGCTTATTAGACCTAGCAAGATAGAAATGACAATTGCTATGGTGTTTATTGGGAAGATATTTACATGACAGAAGGTTGGAAATAAGATCAGTATATATTCAGGAGCCTCTGTTAAATGTTGGTGGTCCAATGTTGTGGTTATTGCAATGATGACATATCTGAAATGAAGGGTCTGTTGCTGTGTGATTTACCCGCCCTTTATGAACTGATTATTTGGTTTAAGAAGCCATAACCTGGGTGTATGCAACAGTACACTTATATTGCCTTGTCTTTCTCATTGTGGATGAGGAGCCTCATAGAGAATTCCCTATTAATACCCAGCAGAAGAAAGCCAAATTCTAAGTCTGACACCTTGCCATATTGGTTTCTTGTGTCTCTAAGTTAAAAATTAAGGAAAGAATCACTGTGGCCACTAGGGTGGAAGATTCTGACTATGAAAGAACTTATTACAAATCTCAGTAGACTCAAGAAAAAGTATATTTTTAATTTTGAGAGTCATTCCTTCCTTCCTTCCTTCCTTCCTTCCTTCCTTCCTTCCTTCCTTCCTTCCTTCCTT
>LOEQ01014874.1:8645-20167 GCA_001685075.1 Bramus lutescens
GGACAATGGCACTGAGTTTTGATTCTACTGCATGGACTGGCCTTGTGGGATCCTAGTCTGTTTGGATGCTCACCTTCCTAAATCTGGATGGAGGGGGGAGGACCTTGGACTTCCCACAGGGCGGGAAACCCTGTCTGCTCTTTGGACTGGAGAGGGAGACGGAGTGGGGGGAGTGCGAGGGAAATGGGAGGAGGTGGTAATTTTTTAATAAATAAATAAATATTTTAAAAATGCACATATACTTCCTAAGTGATTCTGGTGCAATTTGAAGCTGAAGATGCAAGTTAAGATTTATTGGCCCTGCGGGATTTGGCCCTTCTCTACTTAGCTCTTCTATACGTGGTATTTCCCTCTCTCTCCTATCAAGTACTTTGTTTTCAATGGATTATCTGCACTGATCTTGTGTCTTTGGCATCTGTGCTTCTGCTGTTCTTTGCCTTTCTTCACTTCACCAACTCCTGATCTTTAAGAACTTTCTTCAGGTCCCCCAGTAAAGCACCCTTTCATCTAAGCAGGCACTGATTTCCAACTCCTGTTAACTCCAAACTAGGCCTTCTTACAGTGGTATTATATAGGACATATTTGATCTTTTCCCTAGTTCTGGCGGAGAACTACTAAAACTGCTGGAATTTCCTGAGCCATCAGAGCATCCTTTGTTCTAATGAAGTAACTCTTGGCTGGCTCCTGGATGGCTGTGGGATCGGAGCTGTTCACCAGACCAAACCTTGATTAGGAGTTTGAAACTTTGAGCCCCATCCCCAAATGTGGCAGATGGAAGAGGGCTGGAGATTGAGTTAGTCACCCACAGCCAGTGAATGATTTAATCAGCCAAATTATGCACGAAATTTCTATTAAAAGTTATGAATGTGCTGGCAAAATGCTTAGTGCTTAAGACACTTGTTTGCTCTTACAAAGGGCCAGTGTTCAGTTCCTAGCATCCACTTAGAGGCTAACAACCATTTGTAACTCCAGTTCCAAGGGGTTCTGATACTCTCTGATGGCCTCCCCAGGCACTGCATGTGTGTGGTGCCCATACACACAAGGAGGCAAAATACTCATACATATAAAATAAAAATAAATTTAAAAATAGTAACAGGCTGGGGAAGAAGTAATTCAGTGGACAAAGCACTTGCAGCACATGCAAGGGCTACAGTTCAGAACCCAGTTCCCATGTGGACAGAAATATGGATGCTGATCTGGGTGTTGACTGAACTCTAAAATCTCATGTATTAAGGAGTTGGTTCCAGACCAGCATGGTGGCACACACCTTTAATCCTAGCACTCAGGAATCAAGAGGTAGAAGGATTGTGAGTCTCAACTAGCTTAGTCTACACAATAAATTCCAGGCCAGCCAGAGTTACATAAAAAAGAAAAAGAGTTGGTAAAATAAGAGTTGTAAAAAAGAAAGAGTTGGTCCCCAGGTAGCACTACTAGGAGCGAGCTATGGAACCTTTAGGAGGTATAGTTTGTATCAGCTCTGGTTTCATGATAAATCTTCTTCTCTTCATCTAGGCATACAACACAGTTATGGGGAAACTGCCTGCCTTTATGAAAGTCAAATTCTTCAGCAGAAAAACTAGAGATTAAAGGTAATGGGGGTGTCTGTGTCCCTAGTGTCTTGAAACCACACAGGGATGTTCATTAATGCTAACATTCTTTAAAAAAAATCAAACAAACACCACCAAAACAGATAGGGTCTACTGGGAGATCTTTAGGCCACCAGAACATGTTGGCATCTTATTCTTTGCTCCCTGAATTCTAAGGAGTTGTTTTACTACTAAACCAGTTTCCGTCATGATATGACGACTTTACTACAAGCTCAAAACAACAGGATCAAAGATCATGGATTGAAATCTCAGAAACAGTAAACCAAAACTAAACTTTTCTGTTTCTTAGTTGGTTATCTTATAAATTTTGTAGTCAGAGAGAACTGACTGAAAGAGTGGGTAGCCTTGACTCCCTTCCTTGCCACTTACGCGCGAAGTGAAGGCAGGCTTATGGACTTGAGCCCTAAACATGCAGAATCTGAGGCTAACGCTGGGAGATTAGTGTCAGAACTGAGTTGAACTGTAGCACATTCATTTGGTGCTCACAGTAACTTAGAAAATTTATACCAGGAAAGAAAAAAGTATATTTGCCTATAGAAGTACATGCATTCTCTTAAGTAGATAAACATATGGATTAAAAAAAACAAGTAAATTTACTTTTTTTCTTTAATAATCCGCAAACAATCACAGTATAGTGCATCCACACACAACCAAAGGCATTTCACACTCTAGTACAACCACAGACAGCAAAGGAATGAAGATGGTAATTCTTTTCTTTCCTTTTTTGGGGGGTTGGGATGGCAGATGGGAACAAGGTCTAACTATAAAGCCCTAACTGTCCTGGAATTCACTATGTAGATCAGGCTAGCCTTAATGTATAGAGATATCTTGAACTCAAGGAATCTTCCTAACTCCTGACTCAGCTTCTTAAGTATCTGAGACTACAGTCATATACACCATGTCAACTAAAATTTTATTTTAATCAAATGATATAATATATCCTTATATAAAGTTTCAACTGCATTAATAAACCTAATAGTCTCTTTAATTACTACTCCATGTTCAATCTCTTCAGAAGTAACTGCATCTATTAATCAAATTTTTAAGCATGGTGTGCTATACAAGTACAGGAATGATAGTTTACTTTATATAAGTAGAATTCATAAAAATATGAAATACAGGTACCCTATTATCATTTGCTTTCATTATCAGTATATTTGGAAGATCTTTCTCTGTTAGTACATACAGATTTGTTCCATTCTTCTTAAATAATGCATAATATTTCTGATTAATGGATATTTAAGTCATTTGGAAAAACTGTTTTGTACTATTTTGATCTTTCAAACAGTAACACAAAGACCACCCTTGCAACATATGCTTGTACCATATATAAAAATATTTTTCAAGGGTGTATACTAAGAAAGGGAACTGCTGAATCAGAAGATACAGATATCTAAGTTTTAGCATGTATCATCAAATCCCCCTCCAGAATGCTGGACCAATTTATGTGGCCACATGTTGTTTATGACAGTACTTCTTTTCCCATCCCCTAACACCAGAAATAATCATAATACTTATTTTCCCTAACCCAAAAGTGAAAAATTGTATTTTTAGTTACTCTAATCATTAGTGAAAATGAAAATGTTTTTATTATGGGCCATTTTTATCTCCTCCTATGAGTATATGTATGGGTCTTTTACCTGTCTAAATGTTAAATGCATTGCATGTGTGCTTGGTGCCCATGAACGCCAGAAGTGGGAGCTGGATCTCCTGGAACTGAAATTATAGACAGGTGTCAGCTGCCATACGGATGTTGGGAATCAAACCATGGTCCTCTGCAAAAGCAGCAAGTGCCCCTAACCACTGAGCCATTGCTTCAGCCCCTTGCAGAAGTTCTTTATATATTCTAAATCCTACTTGGCTGGCACAATGGTGGGCACACTTATGAGCATTTCCAGGAGATTAACTGAGGTGGGACGACTCACAATGAGGTACTAAACACCAACCACCCCAGTTGTGGGACCTGGACATAATAAAAGGTAGAAAGAAAGTCAATATTTCATTTTTAAAACTGTCTAGGTCTGGGGGCTGGAGAGATGGCTCAGGGGTTAAGAGCATAGGCTGCTCTTCCAGAGGACCTGAGTTCAATTCTCAGCAACCACATGGTGGCTCACAACCATCTACAATGAGATCTGGTTCCTTCTTCTGGCCTGCAGGCGTACATGCAAGCAGAACACTGTATACATAATAAATATTTTTTTAAAAATGTCTAGGTCTTCGAAATGACGCACATAGATCTAATAATCTACATGGGAAGTAGAAAAAGACAAGATCTCCTGAGTAAATTGGGAGCATGGGGACCTTGGGGGGAGGATTAAAGAGGGGAGGGGAGGCAGGAAGGAGAGCAGAAAAAAAATGTAGAGCTCAATAAAAATCAATAAAAAAAAGTTTAGGTATATAACTCACCTGGAATTTAGTTTTTTAGATAAGTCTAATTGTAGTTTTTTGGTTTTGTTTTTAATTTTTATGCATTTTATTATGTGGGTGTTTTGACTGCAGTTATTTCTGTGTATCACATGCATGTCTGGTGCCTGTGGAGGCCAGAAGACATCAGATCCCCTAGGACTGGAGCTAGAGATGACTGTGAGTCGCTGTGTCGGTGCTAGGAAAGAATCTAGTTTCTCTGGAAGAACAGTCAGTGCTTTAACCATGAGTCGTCTCTCCAGCCCCTTATGTAGGGTTTTATTTTAGTCAACTTCCCATCATTGTAACAAAATATCTGACGTAACAAACTTATAAAGAAAAACGTTTATTTTGATTGACAGTTTTAAACCTTCCATTCTGACTGATTGGGCCACCATTAACTTGGACCCATTAACAAGGCCATGGTGTCGTGGTTGGAATATGGGCTGTCACTCATAGACAGGAAGCCATAAAGAGTAAGGAAGCAGCTACATTCACCACTTCAAGGACATTCCCCTTCTCATTCATGTGCATTCAAGTTAGAAGAGAAAGCCTAATAGATTAGTAGAATTCTCGTTTTATACTTTGTTTTCTGTAGTGCTGGAAATTGACCCAGGGCATTGTATATATTAAGCAAGCAGTCTAACACTGAGCTACACTCTCAGCCCAGCCTGTGAGAAAATTCTGTTTGGAATTGTCTTGAAGGATAAATTAATTGTAGCAGCAGTAGCAGCAGCCAGCCAGCAGCAGCATCTTTACAGTATTTTCTTTGCTTTCAGGAATATGCATCAGTCTGTGTTTGCTCAGGGTTTCTTTGCATTCTTCAATCAAGTTCATGCATGCTATTTCTTAGTGAAATACTTGGATAGGGGAGTTTTGATCAGTTCTTCTATACACACATTTATTTGCGACTTGATGTATATTTTAAGGAATTTTTTGTCAAATTCTGCCATGCACAATAATTTACTTTTACTATTAAAGATTTATTGTTTACAGAAAACAGAAAACTAAGCAGGAAGCAAATATTAGAAACTATTGTGTTTCCCAAATCAAAACTAAGTCTGGTTCCCAAATTGTCCTATAATCCTTACCTCCCCTTTATATTTTTAAACATTTGTTTTTAGTAATTATTTTAAAACCAAGTTTCTAGAAAAAAATCTACTTTTACTTATAAATGTATTAACTCATTCGAGAATTTATTTAAGCCTTAAACAGCCTCTGGGCAGATCCTTAAAAAAAAAACTATGAACATCTAAAAATACATTTCCAAGACAGAATACTCATGAACCTCATTTCCTGTGGGGGGAAGGGAACTGCATGGACCCAGAGGCCAGTTAACTGTATTATCTTTATCCTGTTCTGTATGCTTTCTAATAATTACCACAAAATCGGCAGAACAAAATCCAGTGACAGCACCCCCTCAGTTTCTACTCCATTATTCTAAAGACACTTAACTAGAGTATATAACCCTTTTAAACACTAAAGTTTGACAGGAAATCTTAGATGGGAAAACTAATTACGAAGATGAAGAGAATGGCCGGGGCAGGAGTTAAATGATAGTGAAGTGTCCTGTAAGGCCTCTTTTACTTCCTTTAACATGGTGCAGCTTATATCACTTTTAGAGAATACACACACAACTTCATGTAATATCTATGACCAGTAATTAACATTATAAAGGCAACTTCATGTAACATCTATGACCAGTAATTAACATTATAAAGGCAAGCTAATATTTTTACAAAATATATTTAATAATACAAAGGGGAATCTTGAAATGTGAATAGAGGTTTTGTGTCACTTGGATATTTACACTGCAGAATTGTTAAATGAGGATTACTTCAGCATAAGCTCGAGCCTTAGCAGTAAAACAAAAAAACAAATGTTATTTCCTAGTTTCTCTTCCCTAGACCCACCAAAAATGATGTGGAACTCAGGATTAGAGTCTAAGACTAGAAAGCTACAGAAGGCTGTTCTTTGGCCTGTGCTCCCAGGGAAGTGGACTTTGGAGTCAGTTTGCTAAGACTCGCATCCTATTATTGTATCCCTTACTTGTACCTTCATATACCCATCTGTAAAATGGGATGCAGTAATCCCTATATTTACAGGGCTTTTCTGAGAACTGACTCAAGACACATACCAAGAGTTCAGAACAGTGTCCGGCACAGAATAGTGTGTGTTCAATAAATGATGCTGTTCTTATTTGTCTTTGAGGAATATCTGGTCATTATAAGAGAACATAGCCAATTTATTTTTAGACCTACTTTTATTAATTTTTTTCTGTAGGTTGCTTTTTAAAAAATATTTTTATTGGGGCTGGAAAGATGGATCAGTGGCTAAGAGTACTGGCTGTTCTTCTAGAGGACCCAGGCTCAATTCCTAGCACCCATAGGATGGCTTACAACATTCTCTAACTCCAGTTCAGGAGGATCCAGCACCATCTTCTAGCCTCTATGGGCACATAGACAAGCCTATAAAACACCCATACACATAAAAAATAATATAAAATCTCAGAAAAATAATTCTTTGAGAATTTCATTCAATATATTTTGAGCACTCTTCCTAACTCCTTCCATATCTATCCCCATCTGCCTACTGCCCCCCCCAATTTATGATCTCTCCCTGGAACAAGAGTTATGATTCCCTGGAACAAAAGTTACAGACAGTTGTGTGCTGCCTAATGTAGGTGCTGGGAATTGAACATAGGTACTCTAAAAGAACTGCAAGAGCTCCTTACCTCTGAACCATCTCTCTAGCCCCAATTAAAAAAAAAGATTTATTTCATTTCATTTTTTTCTGAAACAGGGTTCCTCTGTGTTAACAGCCCTAGCTGTCCAGGAACCAGCTCTTGTAGACCAGACTGGCCTTGAACTCAAGAGATCCACCTGCCTCTGCCTCCCGAGTGCTGGGATTAGAAGCATGTGCCAACCACGACTCCGTGATTTATTTTATGTGTACGAATGTTTTGCTTGCCAAGCATATGCATGTATGCCTGGTACTCACTAAGATTGGAAGAAAGTACTGGATCCCCTGGAGCCAGAGTTATGGATAGTTGTGAGCTGCCATGTGGGTGCTGGCAATCAGATCTTTAATATACAAATATACACTGTAACTCAACAAGATGGGATTCTACAGTGATTTCTCAAATGTTTTCAACAATAAAATTTCTCTTCTCTATTTGAAAGAACTATTTTATATGATAAATGATCTAGTGATACTGCTCTTGATGTTCTTTTTTGTTACATTTGGGGGATTTCTTCCTCTTTTTGCTTCCCAAATGCCCAATTCACCCACAGTCCATCTCTGGTCCACTCTTATCTCATGCTTCAGGTCACCTATTGCTGCTCTCTACTTGTCTCATCCTATATGCTCTCTATAGGTGACTTTATTCCTATCAGCATAGTTTCAACATGGTCTTAGAGTCAACAAGTGACTATAACTACCTTAACTCTTAGATCTTACTACCCAGTCTATAAACTAGGAAGTGTGACAATTCATGAGGAATAAACAGCATAACATACATAAAGTGTTTGCCTTAGTGCTTGACATATTTAAGTGAAAAGCCAATAAATGATCACTATAAATTTCTGTCTCTAGCCTAGACACTTTTGCTGATCAACACAGGTATCAATCTTCCCAAAATAGAGCTATCATATAAATCTCAAAGTCAGAATGTTTGCATTCTACCATCTACTTTCGTCCCAGTATTTTCTGTCTCAGTGAATGGCATAACTACACAGATGCACACAAACCTGGAAAAATGAAGCCATGTGTTATATTCTTCCTTACTAATCCTCCATCCCACTCCCTTGTCCCCAATTCAGTGCTGATGGGGAAGCCTTGTTAACCAATTATCTTTTTTTTAAACCATACATGTCATATTTTTATTTTTTATCAATATAGGAAATCCTTTAAACAAGAGTACAGTGTGTGGTAACAAAATTACCTTAAATTTGTATCAATATACAAAAGTCCTTTCAACAAGAGCAAAAACATATACACAGTGTATCAAAATTGACTTTGAATTTGTACCCATATAATAAAATCCATGCCAATGCAAAATTTCCAAGATTAATATTAACCAATTATCTTGAAAGGGTGAGACCAAGTTAGGGTGTGGCTTTTGGGATCCAGGCTCATGGCCCAGATGTGCTCTCTCTGTGGTTCCCTTGCCACACAACTGAGATTGGACTTCTCATTCTGGTTTTATGAGTTTTCCCCTTATAATAAATAAAAATATAATTGTTTATCTATTAGCTAGCCTGGTTATTTCCCAAATCGAGTTAGCTTCTACACAGTGCCTAAATGTAACAGGCTTCCCTCCCATACACTTTCAAATACCAACCTTTCTAAACAGCAATTTTGATCATATCACTCACCTATTTAAAAATTTCAATGTTTTTTCCCCTTGATAATTCAATCTCCTAATAATAATAATAATAATGATAATAATAAAACTCTTCATAATCTGGCCTCTTTTAGTGACATTTCTCATGATGCTACATTCCCTGCTCCAACCAAACAGAAGCACGTATATTTCTAAGAGCAGCTATCAGCATCTTATCTTTACACATTCTACTCTTCTGTCTGTAGTGCATTCAATCAATTCCACTCCCACCCACTTTATTGCTGGCTACTTTCAACTGGTCTTTTTCATAAATTTGGCTGTATGTTATCCCATTCATGAACTTCAATCTCCGTATCATGTATAAAATTTAGTCTATAAATTTAAATATCATTCTCAAACCTTTTAATCTGTAAAATGTAAGTAATTCATTAAATATGCTTAGGTAAAATTATCAACCCCAGAATGATTTCAATAATGACAAAGTCTATAATAGTAATGATATTAACATTTGTTTACTATTATCTACTATATATTTATATTTCTGCACTGAAGAGTTAAAAAAATGAACAAGAAAAGCTCCCAACATCAGTCTATTGGAGAAAACTGAGCCTTTAACAAAATCATAAAGCTATTTATATGGCCAGGCCTGGGAGCACACACCTTTAATCCTACCACTTAGTAGGCTGAGGCAGGTGGATCTCTGTGAGTTCAGGGCCAGCCTGGTCTACATAGAGTTCTATGCCAGACAGGGTGACATAGTGAGACAAAATTTTTATGAGAACACAGGGTAAGAAATGGATAATTATCTTAAAATATATAACTAAAACAAACTAACTTAATTTTGGCATGTGGGGGAACATGTGTCTCAGTCTTATAAGTGCTGGGATTAAAATCATGAGATACCATGCCCAGCTAACAAATAAAAATCTTAAAATAATAAAAAATCAATATCTAATATGATAAAAGCACTCTTCTTTGCTCATTTAGAAAATAAAATTAGAAGCCCATACATAAAGCAGCCTTTGTCATGAGTATGTCACAACCACTTTAAAAAGGCAACCCTACAGGTAGAGAGATGGCCCAGATTTAAGAGCACTAGCTGCTCTTCCAAAGAACCAGGATTCAATTCCTAGCACCCACATACCTCACAACCATTTGTAACTTCAGTTCCAAGAGACCTGACACCCTCTTCTGGCCTCTGTGGGCACTGTACACACGTGGTGCACAGACACATCTGTAAGCAAAAGACCCATATTTGTAAAATAATAAAATAAAATAAAGAAATCCCTGGATCAGGCAAGATGGCTCAGAGGTTTGGTTCCTAGCATCCATGCTGGGCAGCTCACAAGGCATTTAACTCCATCAACTGTTCTCTTTGGACCTAGGGCTCCTGTAAATACATGGCATACCCCCCCACACACACATACACAAATGAATCTTTAAAAAAAACCTCTAATTCTATCTCAGATAAAACAGCTGAACTGTTAACATGCACCGACTCTGACAAAACTGTAGTCTCTTTCTAATCTTTTCTCTAGGCTTTTGTATTAAAAGATTTTTCCAAACCTTAGGCTTATAATGACTTATTATTAAAACTTATATTCTGCTCTATTGTAAAAAAACCTATATAATTTTCCTTTTTTAAAAGATTTTTTTATATGTATGTGTCTGCATGAGTTTATATGTACCATGTTTACAGCCCATGAAAACCAGAAGAGGGTGTCAGAAACCCTGGAACTGGAGTTACAGGCAGCTGTAAAGGTGTCATGTGAGTGCTAGCAACCCAACTCAGGTACTTTTCAAGAGCAGCAAGAGCTCTTAACTATTGAGCCATCTCTCCAGTCCCTGATTATAATATTCAATATAATTGCTCTTAAGTTATAAAAATCTTGAAATTATAAAAGGCTTATAAAAGTTTCTATAACTAGGAGAATAAATTTCTGTGTCTTTCTAAGTAACTGTGACTATTCTGTACCATGACAGTATCTGTATAGCTACAAGAGTTCCAGACTTGAGTTTCTATTGTAACTAGTTCTATAATCATAGAAATATTTTTTAAAAATAAGCATTAGTAGCTGAATTTAATTAACTGTAAATGGACAAATCATCCAGTCACAGAAGAATGAATATCAAGAGACAATAGGAAAATAATCACAAGTAAGAAAGATTACTGAATATTTAAGGACTTTTTAAAATATGAGTCATATATCATAAATGTCATGCCTTAAATTCCCATGGTCATGTGGAAGTGAGGTTTAATTCTTCTTACTATTAAGGCTCTCACAGAACCAAGTATCTCCCTGCACTCCCAAGTTTCCTAAGAAGTCCCACTTAGCACACACAATGCCCTGTATCTGAGCTTCAAGTTTGGGGGGGGGAGTTCAAATATTAGAGTTAAATTTGATGGGAAAATTCCTGGTGCACATATTGAGCAGAGAAATACCTCCCCATTACTAACCTACTACATCACTATGAATCACTTTTAAACAAGGATTTCCTCCCTTGTTTAAAGACAAGACAACTTTATTACACCAAGCAACAAGTGATAAGGCACAAGTCTAGACATCTTTCCTTTCAGTAGAAAACACTTGACAGAACTTGAACAAAAGCATATTATTGCCCTTGAGAGTTTTACTGTCATTACTGTTGCTTATACTTTTAAGTTTTGGTTTCCGAAAAATATTCAGAGTGTGCATCTCTGCTCTTTGTAACCTGCAAATTAGCATTTGCTCTAAGAAAAGGAGAACCCTACCTATATTCCTATAGGCAATACTAGAGACACTCAAGCTCTAGTTACGCCTTTCTGTATATATGAACCACCTAGCTGAGTACCACAATCTGGCCCAACTAACTGAAATCCCAAAGTATTTTAAGAAACAAAAGTAACAGATTTTCTTATCAGTATATACATAATACTTTCTGTCAGTGTTTAAGGTCCTCTTAGAAATTAGTGTCAACATTGAAACAGACCACTTATAACTATAGTGTGGTGCAGTTTTTATTAAAAATAAAAAAATGGTTAATATCCTTGACTCCCATGTGAACTGTCTTTAAAGATTCCTGACATCATGCAGTCCACTGAGTAACACTTTAGAAATCTTCATCATAAACTGAAAGGAAGTAAATATTTGAATTTAAAAATCAAAATAATGGGAGGAGAGGGGAGG
>LOEQ01014877.1:10059-29432 GCA_001685075.1 Bramus lutescens
TTTCCAGTCCAAAGAGCAGTCAGAGTTTCCTGCCCTGTGGGAAGACCAAGGTCCGTGGAGGACCTTTTTTTTACAACATAATGACAAGGAGGAAAGCATTGAAAAATCCAAGTGAAGAGTATGGGAAAATTTTGGAAGTTGTTGGCAGGTATTCAATACACAATTCAGGCATTAGTTTCTCAGTTAAAAAAAGTAGGTGAGACAGTGGCTGATATCAGAACACTACCCAATGCCACGACCGTGGACAATATTCGTTCCATCTTTGGAAACGCTGTTAGTCGGTATAGAGCTAATAGAAGTTAGGTGTGAGGATAAAACCCTGTCTTTCAAAATGAATGGCTATATATCCAATGCAAACTACTCCGTGAAGAAGTGCATTTTCCTGCTCTTTATCAATCACTGGCTGGTAGAATCAGCTGCCTTGAGAAAAGCCATAGAAACTGTATATGCAGCATATTTGCCCCAAAACACACACCCATTCCTGTACCTCAGTGTGGAAATCAGTCCCCAGAATGTAAATGTAGATGTTAATGTGCACCCCACCAAGCATGAAGTTCACTTTCTGCATGAGGAGAGTATTCTGGAGAGTGTGCAACAGCACATTGAGGGCAAGCTGTTGGGGTCCAATTCATCCAGGATGTATTTCACCCAGACCTTGCTTCCAGGACTTGCTGAACCCTCTGGAGAGGTGGTTAAGCCCACAACAGGTGTGGCGTCCTCATCTACCAGTGGAAGTGCTGACAAGGTCTATGCTCACCAGACGGTCCGCACAGACTCCCGGGACCAGAAGCTCAATCCCTTTTTACAGCCTTTGAGCAGGGCTCTTCCCAGCCAGCCCCAGGACCCCGTCCAAGGGGACAGGACAGAGGGCTCTCCTGAAGATGCCATTCAGAGAGATGAGGAGATGGTTGAACTTCCAGTCCCCGCTGAAGCAGCTGCGGCGAGTCAGAACTTGGAGAGGGACGCAGTACAAGAGGTTTCAGAAGAGGCACAGAAAGCAGCACCCACTTGCAGTCCAGGCAACCCCAGAAAGAGACATTGGGACGATTCTGATGTGGAGATGATGAAAGATGACTCCCGGAAGGAAATGACAGCTGCTTGTTACCCCCGGAGGTGGATCATTAACCTCACCAGTGTTTTGAGTCTCCAGGAAGAAATTAGTGAGCGAGGCCATGAGACTCGCTGGGAGATGCTCCGTAACCATTCCTTTGGGGGCTGTGTGAATCCTCAGNTTTCCAGTCCAAAGAGCAGTCAGAGTTTCCTGCCCTGTGGGAAGACCAAGGTCCGTGGAGGACCTTTTTTTTACAACATAATGACAAGGAGGAAAGCATTGAAAAATCCAAGTGAAGAGTATGGGAAAATTTTGGAAGTTGTTGGCAGGTATTCAATACACAATTCAGGCATTAGTTTCTCAGTTAAAAAAAGTAGGTGAGACAGTGGCTGATATCAGAACACTACCCAATGCCACGACCGTGGACAATATTCGTTCCATCTTTGGAAACGCTGTTAGTCGGTATAGAGCTAATAGAAGTTAGGTGTGAGGATAAAACCCTGTCTTTCAAAATGAATGGCTATATATCCAATGCAAACTACTCCGTGAAGAAGTGCATTTTCCTGCTCTTTATCAATCACTGGCTGGTAGAATCAGCTGCCTTGAGAAAAGCCATAGAAACTGTATATGCAGCATATTTGCCCCAAAACACACACCCATTCCTGTACCTCAGTGTGGAAATCAGTCCCCAGAATGTAAATGTAGATGTTAATGTGCACCCCACCAAGCATGAAGTTCACTTTCTGCATGAGGAGAGTATTCTGGAGAGTGTGCAACAGCACATTGAGGGCAAGCTGTTGGGGTCCAATTCATCCAGGATGTATTTCACCCAGACCTTGCTTCCAGGACTTGCTGAACCCTCTGGAGAGGTGGTTAAGCCCACAACAGGTGTGGCGTCCTCATCTACCAGTGGAAGTGCTGACAAGGTCTATGCTCACCAGACGGTCCGCACAGACTCCCGGGACCAGAAGCTCAATCCCTTTTTACAGCCTTTGAGCAGGGCTCTTCCCAGCCAGCCCCAGGACCCCGTCCAAGGGGACAGGACAGAGGGCTCTCCTGAAGATGCCATTCAGAGAGATGAGGAGATGGTTGAACTTCCAGTCCCCGCTGAAGCAGCTGCGGCGAGTCAGAACTTGGAGAGGGACGCAGTACAAGAGGTTTCAGAAGAGGCACAGAAAGCAGCACCCACTTGCAGTCCAGGCAACCCCAGAAAGAGACATTGGGACGATTCTGATGTGGAGATGATGAAAGATGACTCCCGGAAGGAAATGACAGCTGCTTGTTACCCCCGGAGGTGGATCATTAACCTCACCAGTGTTTTGAGTCTCCAGGAAGAAATTAATGAGCGAGGCCATGAGACTCGCTGGGAGATGCTCCGTAACCATTCCTTTGTGGGCTGTGTGAATCCTCAGTGGGCCTTGGCACAGCACCAGACTAAACTATATCTCCTCAACACTACCAAACTCAGTGAAGAGCTGTTNAATGTTTTGAAAGCCTCAGTAAGGAATGTGCTATGTTTTACTCCATTCGGAAGCAGTATATACTGGAGGAGTCAGCCCTCTCAGGCCAGCAGAGTGACATGCTGGGCTCTACCACAAAGCCCTGGAAGGGGACTGTGGAACATATTATCTATAAAGCCTTCGGCTCAAACCTTCTGCCTCCAAAGCATTTCACAGAGGATGGAAATGTCCTGCAGCTAGCCAACCTGCCAGATCTGTACAAAGTCTTTGAGAGGTGTTAAATATGGCCATAGCCACCTCAGTGACTGTGCATCCACCATCCCAGATGAAGCACGTTCTACAGATGAGGAAGCCACAGGGCAGCTGGTGTGCTTCAGGGTTTCCAGTGCTCGCTGCTCATGCTTTGTATCCCAGCGTTGTTGCTATAACTTCATGATAAAAATTCTCATTTGCCTTCATGTGTGGATTGACTGCAAATAAACTCACATGTGTCTTGAAAAAAAAAAGAAACCAGTCACCTTGTTGAATTTATATTGTACAATGTTCTTCCCTATATGTTATAGTAAAAGCAAACTATAAACTGTAGAAAGTGTTTAGTGGGCCGGAGGGAAGAGAGTATACCTGTGGGTCAGGCAGGGGCTACCTGTTATAGACACTGAGATTTCCTGTCAGGGTGACAAAAACATCCTCAAGTCAGATTATGCTGGTTGTTTCCCTTTACACTAAAAGCCATTAATTGTATACTTCAGGAATGTGGATTGAAACTAAATAGTTTCTGACAAGTGAAGGGTAACACAGGGTCCCAGGACCAAATGCCTTAGTAAGATCTAGCAAATATCTCTTTATTTGCAATTGGAACTATATGCCTCCTAGAGCCAAAAATATCATAAGGCTGCTGAACTTGGATTCTGTAGAGCTTAGTGTAGTCTCATAACTTCCTGCTGGCCAGTAGGACAGCTTGAGGAAACACGAGGTGAAATCATGGTGAGCTTGGCAGTTTCATAGCTGGACAAATATACTCAACTGGCAAGCAAATGCTACTGGTAGAGGAATTCTTCATTGTGAGCTAGAACTTTTGATATTAACGCTTATAGGAACCAGCGTTTATCAATGATTTGAAACATGAAGATCTTGGAGAATATAGAATACCAGAAACAAAATGCTAAATACTTCTGACGAAAGACCTCAGTGTTTGGTCACTAATACTCAACTGGGTGCGTGCAGTAAAAGAATCGAAATGAAATAAAAGCCACAAAGTTTTTCTTGGGATTAAAAGTTTGCAGCTCATCAGGCATTCTTCTGTTTCAAATGACTTTAAAAACAGCTGAAATTTAGAGTGAAACTGGGTCTCAAGTATCTAGTTCTGCTATTTCTCTAGAATTTTTCCCAAACTGTAGCTCAGCCGTCTGTAACCGAAGCCACTGGAAGAGACAGACATATAGAAGAACTTGTTAGTCTTGGCCAGGTCTAGGCCCTGTGGCCTAGAGTTTTGTAGTGTATGGAGCTAAGCTGGACTTCGTTTCCAAGCGGAATTCACTCCTAAGCAAAGGAAAGCTAAAAATCTCCAAGCCTCCTGAAAAGTGCCCGTCTTAAAATAACCCAGAAAATCAGCCTGTTGTCCTTCTGGCCCGTTTAAAGCATGGCTGCTGTTTCCATGCATCTGGAGTTTTTCTGTTTGGACGCCGGCTGCTCCATGATGCTTATGGAGGTGGAAGATCCAAGTAAGGCATGCCTTTGCAGCTCCTTACCTGCCGATCTCACGCACGCTCTGAAGGAGCCATCGTTCAGAGGCCTCGTCACAAACACTGCTGTGTCTATTCATGTGGTGTTTGCTGGGAAAGATTTTGTCTCCGGCTTGCACGTGTTTCCTTTTCTTTATTTGCTATTGTTGTGTTGTTAGGTTATATATCCCCCCTTGGGAGCGGTGAATGAAGTTGGAAGCTACTGTCCTGCCAAGACACAGGTTGCAAAACACTTCTGAGTGACCTCAGATACCATACAAGCATGAATCACATAAGCCCATGCTTTCGACATTTAGCAGAGGTCTTTCATGCAGTGTTGGCCATTCTCCCGTGAAATGGAGACTTGACGCATTTGTTCAGCAACCTCCTTACACGAGCCATGCAAAACTGAAAAGTGGTGGCAGTTAGCAAGATGAACGCTGAAGATTACATTTCCTGTAGAAAGAAGATGTGCTTTGTGAGGTTTTTAACCAATTAAGTATTTCGGAATATTGTATTCTCCACCGAATTTTTTTCTGATAGAATTTCTGTCTTTAATCATAATAATGGAATGTAGTCTAAGCCACATGATTGCATCTGTTTTGGTACTGGACTGCTTTGCCTTAAATCTAGAGATTTCAATGACTCTAGCAATAATAGCATATACCCTGCACTGAGAGACGTGCCAAGCATTTGTGCGAAGTGCACAACATGAAGCATTTCTAAACCTTGCACCATTCCTCTAAGATATATACTACCAATACCACTTTCCGTGCAAAGACACCAGGATGCAGGTGGTATCTGGTTAATTATCCAGTAATAATGCTCAGTATTAAAGACAGGAACCCATTCCTGCCTGGCTCTACTTTGCCATCCTCGTTGCACTGTTAAATCAGCCCCCCTTTTGTTCTTTCAGGCTTGCAAGCCTTGCTGTCACTTAATGGTAAGACGCTGCTATCTCTAACTTGCTATGCTGCATATTAGCAAGAGTGACAAACATGAGGTGAGGAAAAACTATCTCACCCGGGTGTTTATTTGATTTTATGCCTTTATTTTATAAAAGCCATCTTTAACTCATCCATTTTTCATAGCAAAGATTACTTTTTTAGTTTGAAAACTACACAATTGTCCTTTCTTCTTGTATTTCTTAGACTCTATGTCCCAATTTTTAAGTTTGATCCCTTGAAATCCCTTCTTGCACATCATGAATAATACACTTCGTTTTTCTTGTCCCCACTCCTTTTTATTCACATACTGAATAATATTGTTGACTGAAACATACTCATACTTTTAGTCATGGAAATAGGAAGACAGTATCAACTTAAAAATTAAAAAAAAATCCAATGCGTTTGCTCTATAATTTGTTTGTTGAGTAGGAAAAGGGGTCGTCAGGTATTACTTTTGTCTTATCTATGTGTACTTCTGGGATGTGATTTATTATGCAGCTTGTCTCATACCATGAACTCAACTGATTCCACTCCTTGGATTCCCTTCAAGGTAGGAACCACTGGTTGTCTGTGTCTTTTAACAGTCTTTTCTGAAAAAGCTAAACACACACATGCAGGCACAATTACACATGAGAGACGGAGAAGGAAAGGAGAGAGGGGTGTGTGTGAGAGAGATCAAGAAGTGGGTTGGGGAAGGAGAGAGAGCAATCAGATTTGAAATTCAGGAAGCACATTCTGGGATACAAAGGGTATCTAGGAGACTGCCATGTATCATATGTTTTAGTTGTGAGATAATGAGATTTGAACCAAAATGGAGGATAGGAAGCTGCATGCAATACAGAAGCCATTATGTTGATAAAGCCTATTGAACTTGACAGCTAACAGGATGAAACATTGAAAAGATGAAACTCTCTCAAAAAAATACTCCAAAATAAAAAAATTATTTTAGAGAAAGAGGACATTTATAGATTCATATTAATTTTTCGTTTACACACACTCTCCCTCCCTCTTCCTCCCCCTCTCATCCTCCCTTCCTCCCTGCCTCTGTCCCTTTTCTCCTCATCTTCTAAAAGTCTGAAGATTGAATCCAGGGCCTTACATGCGCTAAGCAGTCCCTTTGCTATGGCTCATGAGTCCTCAAACAGACTTTCTTGATGGTTTCTTTCTTTTTTTGTTTCCTCATTTTATTTTTCAGACAGGGTTTCTCTGCAGCTTTGGAGCCTGTCCTGAAACTAGTTCTTGTAGACCAGTTTGGCCTCGAACTCACAGAGATCGGCCTGCTAAGAATGCTAAGATTAAAGGCATGCGCCAGCACCGCCCAGCTCTTGCTGACTTTTTTACTCCTCTATCATTTTGTTTTGGGTAGAATTGCTGACCTTAGGCAATCAGCATAGACTAAATCCATTTTTCATGAATGACTAAACTTGATGATGTGCTTGATGTGCTAATTGATCACTTAGTGCGAAAAAGACAAAAATGATTTTCTGTAGATTTCTGTAGAAAATGTATTTCTGTAGATTGTTTGCTAAACTTATGTTAATCATCATTTTATTCCGTTTTGCTAGATACAGTTCCCCAATATCCTAGAATCTTTGTGCTCTCACTGCAGTTGGTCAGCTCCCTTCTTTTCCTTTCTTTTCAAGTCCAGCTGGACTAAAGAGCTCGGTTAACGATTATGAGTAGAAACTGAACATAAGAAAGGAATCTGATGCTATCCATCTGGCTCTCCATTTTGAAGAGTGACTTACCAAAAATAAGTAATTTAGAAGATATTTTTATTTATATGAAACACAAATTAAACCATAATACTTATCTTCACCTGTTTTTATATCGGGGGTTATAAAAGCTCAAACTTATTGTACACAGTATCTAAGAGAGGGATCCCAACATTATCCTTACTTACGATGAGGAACCAGAAACCCAGAGAGGTGAAGAAACACGTCTAGAATCATAAAACTATGAAGTGGTTGGGCTAGGATTTGTGAGACTTTAATCTTTTCATCTCCCCACTTCATTAGCATGAAAAATATGAAAATAATTAAGYGTTGAATTTGGCAATGCCATATCRTGAGCTTTTTTTTTTGAGGATTTTACTTTAAATGTATTTTAATCATTTGCAAGAGTCCAACATTTGTATTTGGCTTTTAATTCAATAACTGAAAATAAATAAGTAGGGATTATGCATTTGAATGTGTATTTCTAGTTCTACCATCTACAGTTTTGTATGCGCTGCTGTAACTGTATTCACTTTATTTCCCTCCGGCTTGTATGAAAGCTACAGAATCATTATGTTAGCGTTTCAACTTACTTCCTCAGTGTAGAAGGATTGCATACCCGCAGACGCACATGAATCCACAGTGCATTGTTGAGCAAGGACTGGTTGGCTGTGTCCATCCCTAGTTGAAGTATCAAAGTTCCTCCTGCACAGCGCTGATAATGCTGTGCTGCCCGGCCACCCAGTGCGAAAGGAAATTTCAATACAGTGTAGTGCATTCCTCAATAATCCCATATTGTAGAGACCCCATGCTCAAATGTAAATGTTGCACCTGATTTGTAGACAATAACTAGAGGAAGTGAGTGATCTAGATCATGCAGTTGGTTTTTAAATTTGTTTATTTGTTTTATTTTTGTTTGTTTTGGTTTCTCCAGAGCTTTCTTAAATTTTTCCCATCACTCTCTCTTATGTTGGTTTAGTTTTCTTTTTATGAGATAGGATCTCATTCTGGTTAGCCCAGGCTGGTCTAGAATATGTGATCCTCCTGCTCAGGTTCCAAGGAGCTGGAATTACAGATGCTTGCCTCCATGCATAACTATTATTCTTAAATTTAGTGAAATGTATGTGGTGGGAAAAGGCAGAGGTGGTAAGTAAAGTTTCCTAACCTTTGACCCTGTGGTCTCACTTCAGCAGTCTAGAGACAGTTTGGGGTCCCTCTTAGAGATGGGCTTCAATGTATAAAATAAAACACATACTCGTAAAAGAAACACCAATCTGTTTTCTCCATTAATCCTGTATTAAATAAATAGATGGTGTACTTGAAAATCTTTTCCCTTTATTTATATGTATCTACTTATAAAGCTAGATATGTTTTTCATTTTTGCATTTATTTACTCTGTGTGAATGTGCGTATGCATGTGTCTGGACTTGCTCTGCTACTGCACATGTGAGGGTCGGAACACAACTTTTGATATTTGGTTCTCTCCTTCCTCTTGCCACCATGTGTGTTCTACAGAAGAACTCGGGGTGTCAGGCTTGGCAGCATGCGCCTTCCCCTGCTGAGCCGTCTCACCAGGCGAGTTAATGGATTTTAACAATACAGTGTGGATGCTGGAGTGACAGCATTATAGAGGAGATAACCTTTAACTCGCCTCTTCTGAAGAATTGGCTGCAACAGCTAAGGATTATGTACTACTGGAGTGCAACTTAGGTTTCTGTGTCACCAGGCGAAAACCCTCATCTTCAACAGGTAAATGAAGCGATAATGCCCAGAGAGTTCTTATGGGAAGGAACTGCCAACTGCACAGAATCCAGCAATCAGTTTAAAAAGAGCATGTATACATACATACATATATGTATATATATACTATTTATGTGCACATATAAATGTTACATGTATGAATATGTAATAAAGTGCATAATGATGATTAAAATTATCATTTGAAATTATGAGACCATGACATATATGTAATTTCATACCAGTGCCAATCGCACTTATGCCAACATTTTTACATATGTCATAACTGAGGTAAGCTTCATTAGAAATGATAAAAATAAAACGAAATTTCTTTGCCAATTGTCATGATTCACCTAAGTAAGACTAAATACTCTGCTCCTCAATAAGGACTTTATCCTTATTATGGCCTAACTTTCTCATTGAAATTCTCTAAGTTAACTTTCTAAATTTTTATTCTTTAAAATAATGTCAGAAATTTGTACTTTGTGACTTTGATATCATCAAATGAGGAGATTAGGGAAGGCTTTAGGGAGTTTAAAATGTTCACTAATTATATTATGTTTTTACACTGGCATTGCTAAGAACATAAAACCAAATTAGAATCTTGTTTGTTTATTTGCAAACTTATCGGATTCTTCAAATTCGTGGGAATTTGTTTCTTTGATCTATGAAAGGTAAAGTAGTGGAAGACGGGATGGAGAAATGGAGAAACGGCAAAGAAGCAATGGAAGAGTAAAGAAAGGTGACTGATGAAAGCTAACGCCTTAGTTTTCTTCACTGTTTGGCTGAGACAAAATATTAACATATTGAATGCACACATTAAGTCACATTAGCATTGTGTGGACAGATGGCTTCCTTGTGTTGCAAGGAGAGCCAGACCACATGTTCGTCCCGGCAGCAGAACTGGGCACCTGCACCAACCTGCAGAACCCGGAAGTGTCCTTGATGCTCTTTCCCTGCATGTGACCCCTACTTCCATCAGCAACCCCTACTTCCATCAGCAACCGCTACTCTGGCTTCAGTGACTTCAATATCATGGTGAAGATTGGCCTATTGTTGAACTTGATGCAAGTATGTTAGTTGACTTTTGCTTCTGGCTTTTTGCTAACCAGCAAATGCTTGTGATACTTAACCTGTTTTGCTAACTGCTCTAAATGGCCCACTTCTGTTGATGTGTAGAAAGCCCGGTTCACTTCTGTCATTAATTCCATGCTCTGCAGAATCCTACTAATTCAGCTAATAATTTGTACCTCTAAAGATGGTACACGTGTTATAACAATTGTCTCTTAAATAAGATAGAGTTTAGAGCTTTTACAGCATTAATAACAAATACCTTTATATTTTGAGTTCAAGAATAACATCTTCCATTTCTTATGGGCATCCTTTCTCCAGATATGAGGTGAATGAAAACGCAAAGAGTACATTCTGTGAGATGAGATAATATGAGAGGGTTTTAGCTTTATCTTTTTTTTAATTTCTCCCACCACCACTGAGCAATCTCTCAAAAGACCAAATTAGTAATGATCATTGTTAGTTAAAAGAAAAAACAACCCAGACCTAACATTGACAGACACACAGCAAAAAGTCATTTGGGAATATCACATGTCCCTCTTTAGGAACGTGCAAGCAGAATCCTGGTTCCATTGTGTTATAGATTGTTCTGCTTGCAGAAGTGCCGAGAGGCTAGGATCTGTTTGCAATTACCAAATCAAAATGCAATTAACTAGTCACTGGGAACAAACAATGATGCCTTTAAATGCCCCTTGGAAATGCCGAGCTGGCCATAGGGATCCGNNNGTTCCCATGGCTCGGATGTTTTCACTTACCAGCCCCTCTGTGAAATATTATTCTGAGGACCATGCCATGGTTGGTCTGAGGAGGAAAGAGGCGAGGGAGAGATGTGGCATTGATCTGGGCACTGAGGCATTTTCTCTTACAGTTTTCAAAGGAAACTTTCCCTGCTTTCTGCATTCTTTTGTTCTGACCTCACACACGACATGGAAATGCATCTCAAACTGGGTATTGAATGTTGCTTGCACATGATCTTTTTCCTTATAACATACTTATAAGAAGTGTTTCTGATATGGCTGAGATGTACAATTCTGGTTTTTATTTTATTTTTAAACCTTCTAGATAAAAGTGAGTTTCTTTTTCAAAAAGTACATTTTTTTTGGTCAAGCTAGAAATGCTGTCTTTCACTTTCCTTTTGTTAAAAGATTTCTCTAGTATATGATTTTCTAAATATTAATTCAATTTGTATTAGATATTGGCTGTTGCTCTTAAAATCAGTCTTTAATCAAGTTTTTCCTAAAGCTTTTCATAGAAATCAAAATAAAACAGCAAAGTATCCCATTTTATCACCCCAATACTTGCCTGTTACATTACAAAGGGCTTTCCATACATTGAAATTATTTTTTGTACTTTTTTGTAAATTTTGTATTTCATCTTTTATTGCTCTGCTGGATGTCAGAGTGGCAATGGAATTACCAAAAACTGGGCAGAAAAAAACCACAGTGGGAGCTGGGATAAGCTATACTCTTTCTCAGGCTGAGAGTGAACTCACTAACAGGAATATATGCATGAGATCAGAGAGATATATAGAATCTATGAAGAATCCCTGTGAGTTTGGTTGACATTTCAGACGGCACGCACTTAGGAATAACTGACATTCAACCTTTTAGGGAAACTGTAGTGAGAAAGAAACATTTTCGCAGACTGCTTTCTCCAGCAACAGGAACTTGCTGCAGGCTCTCTTCTAGTGACTGCAGACAAGGATCTAAGTAGAAACTGTAAGTATGTTCTTACTACAAATGAAGAGAAGATGACATCAAGTAAAAGAGCATAGCCTCCTACCTTGATAGACGCTCCTGGGTAAGAAGCCTGAAGGCTGGGCTTGATCTAGAACCCCGCCTCTTCAGAGTTCCCTGCCGCAGTGTGACTACATGGGGATGAATGGGGGATAGTTCAGGCCTGCAGCCTGTAGTATTTCTCCTACTCCCAGCTCCGTGCTAAATCTCAAGGATTCCTGTGAGTTTCCACATGGATACCCTGATCCATTGGTCTGTGTTCCATTCCTAATCCTTGAAAACAGTGATCCTTATGAAATAGAGGCGCAAACAGTGACATCTCTGGAGAATTCTCACATTAGGCCTTCAGTAAGGTCAGTTCAAGTTCCACAAGTTTACTTGTGGCTATAAGTGGTTTCCAGAGCCCAGGTGTCTACACCATGGTTGGATGTGAAGTAGATTCTCCCCAAGGAGGTGCAAATATGCAGAAGGGCCCTTCTTGATTGGTTTCATATAAGATGGAGTAACTCATTGCTCTTGCTTGTGAATTCAGGAGGGGTATTCGACATCTCCAAAGGTCTTTCCTTTAATTGTACAGACGCTGTCCCAAATAGTGCAGATCCAGACATGAGTTGGCTACCTCCCTTGAATAAATTACACCCTTCTGAAAAGGCTATTCTACAATACAGCATTAACACAGACAGTGGGGAGTTCCTTCCTCCCTCAGGACTGCTGGAATGTGAACTTTATTATCAGATGAGCTAATCTCTCCCATTTAAGGGCCTTCTGAAAGCCAGACCCTGGTCATCACTGCCACTGATTCATGCTCTTTGAGGGCTGGACCCGATCCATTAAACAGCTCTCCACCTAGTTCCTGCTTCAGTCTTGGCCCATGGCCTGTTCCCCATTCTTTTCCCTCTGATTCCAGCTTCCTAACCACAAACTCCTGAGGGGTCCCTCCATCACCAGCGAGGGCCCAGATGAACCCATCTGCAGTCGAGACTCCCCAACAGCTCCATTTGCCAAAAGTCACTCTGCTCGATGATGGAGAAGACCTATGTCCCTAGTTTTGACCAGGACGGGTGGGAAAGGTCATCTGTGTCTAGGGACTTTCCATGCACATTGTCACCAGCTTTCCTGAATCACCAGGCACATGTAGAACCAGAACATGCTGACGAAAACAACCAGTGTCCCTTTGGCAGATTCAGTCAAAATTTAAAAACCCCAGAATGTACCAAACTTTCTTTATTTAGATCCTACTTTAGATGCAAGTATTTCGGGGGCAACAAGGTAAATTTAAATGTGTTTTCATTGTGAACTGAGATGGAAAACTAAAGACATGGAAAGACAAAGATTGGCACCAAAAGGAAAGACGGTAAGTCCCTCTCAGACGCAGATGCAGACCTGGAAAAAATACGCTCAGTGGCTTAGAGTGCTAATCACTAGGTGGTACCAATGTGAAGTTTAAGGTTTTTATTATTGCTTTCACAAGGTTTGTCATTTAGACATAATTGGAAAATATGCTATATTTCTATTTGTTTCCAAAATTATTTGTGCCTCTGAGGCTCCCTACCCAGTAGGCTCAAGCCCCAGGTTTTCTCAAGCAGAATTATGCTAATTTTCTACCTACATGGGTTTGCTGAGTTAACATTTAATGTTGTTTCTTCAGTTTTCACAGAAAAGTGGCAAAGACACATTAACTTAGAGAATGATTTGCTGTAAGGAAGGTAATTTTCTATTAATTAGTGTAATTCATATAGTGTCTCTTTAGAAATTTATTCATTCATTTTAGAATGATTCATCATTTTCAGAATAATCTTTTTGACTGAAAAAATTATCTTTCCTTTTTTCCTATATGAGTATGTATTAAAAATATATATTGAGCTTAAAACTCTGTCTCTATCAAGTTTTCCTGTTATTTTGGCTGCTGGGAACCTCAGCTATGAAAAAGGCACATCATTGCATTAACAGATTTACTACCTAGTAGCTTGAAAATGCAATTCTTTTTTCTCTGTACTTACTTCATCACTATCATGCAAAAAATGTAGTTTCAAAGCCTAAACTCTAATGACTCTTTCCTGTTCATGGGGCATTTTCTATACCATTTAAAATCATTTGGAAAATGGTAACATGTAAAAAAACCCTGCAGGGTTCTCTACAGATGATATCACGTCCTGTGAAGCGTATAACATATAGTTATGGCTTTAAACTGTTCACCAGGACCATGGATTCTCAGAGTGATGAGTATTTACAGGGTGAAATCCATTGTCCCGATAGCAGCTCTACAGCCGAAGGACATGAGAGCAGACTGGAATGTGGGGGTCTTGCTCTGGGGTTTTGGACGTGATGAAGTGGAACTCTCCAGTCTCGACTCTGAAAGTTCTCTGAGGTATAAACAGGATTATAATGGTAGTGGTGGTGGTGGTGGGGGGGTAATGTCATTTTATTTTTTGTAAAACAGATTTTGTCTTTTAGGCAACCATGCTAAATTATCATATTTCCCCACAAAACTGATACTAGACTTACACGAATTTGTTGTCTTAGGGAATCAAAGAGAAGGATATTATACCCTAGTGTAAGTGCAATTCAGTGCAGTGGCTTCAGTGAAAAGGAGGCAGGCATACTGGGACCTTATCCTGTGGGGAGTTTTGATCAGAAGCATCTTTCTCTACACATTCTTCCCTTACCTGCAGAGGCCATTCTTGGAGCTGTACAGTGGTAATTCTGTCACATGAAATCTGTCTTGTCCCATTATTCTAACCTTGAAGGCTGTTTGAGATGAAAATTCCTTTGACTTCAAAGCAGAACTAATGAGATGACCCCTCAGCAAATGGTCCATGATTTGAAATAAATTAGCATTAAGCCATGTTGGTTTGGGGTCATGAGATTGCAGTAGCTTATTAACTGAGTCTGGACTGAAGTGTTGATGAGTTTCCCTGATGGAAAAGGTGTGATGTTCTCACGACTAAACTGCCCTGAATGGAGCAGTGAAATGCAGTGGGAATGGCTGTCTAGAGCTTCACCAGGCCAAGGGTTTACCGTAATCTCAATAGCACATCCTTCTTCTGCTGCACACTTCAGATTCTCTGTACATATTTCTGACTCCATTCTCTGTCGATTGTCACATATCTGCAAAAAGAAAAAATGTGATGCATTCTCAAAACAGAAACAGATGTGAGATCTAATTTTTTTTATTGGAAGTGGCAAGACATGTAAAGATTTAGCAAAATACTAAGCTCACATATTTCAAGACCATAAATGCAGTCACTAAGAAATAGAAGAATAAGACAGCAGGATGGTCTTCATCCAGATTTTATGTTCTTTGTAGTGAAATGCCCATGATATGCCATTGTCAATAGAATAAGTCAAACAAATATATATGTGTGTGTGTGTGTGTGTGTGTGTGAGTGTGTGTGTGAGTATGTGTGTGTGTATATACACACATATAGAGAGATATCTTAAAATGTTTTACAAAACATTTAAGAAATGTACCTTTCTTTTCGCTTTAAAGAATTGAATTTGGTGATTCCTGTGTTTTATCTCATTGTGAAAACTCATGGAGTCATTTGACCAAATGAGATGTTTTATCATGAAAGAAAAAGTTCAGAATTGAGTTATTTTGCTCATTAAATTTTAGGAGAAGCTGCTGTACCGAGCAAAGTAGATGGAACAGCTTTTAAGAAAGAAAGATGTAGGGAGCACACACTGATGGAGTATAAGCTTCGTGGTGAGTAAATTAGCATTTATATGGTGCTATTTTTCAGGTAAGACAATCTGGTAGTATATTTGCTACAGTATGTAGTTAGGAAGTCAAATCCACAGTAAACAAAAGTGTTAGAGTTCTTTTATTTTAGAAAAAGGCTTTGGATTTGATTAGCATTTTTCTGCTGCCTACAGTTCACTAGGCATTGTGCTGGCTGAGAGCTTGTTGTTGTTATGTAATTTCTATGACGAGCTTGTTTGATATTACTACCTCTATTCTTTGAACAAGGAGTCTCAATGTCTAGGAAAATTCAATGGCATAGTCAAAGTCTCATATTTACTAAATTCTCAAGCAATGATTAGAATGCTATTTTCCCTGAGGCTAAAATTATTTTCACAACTATCCCAAGACAATCGGAAGAAAGTTACAACTTCTCTTAAGTACTTATAATTCAATATTCTTTAAGTACAAGTTAATTTTTCCCTTTTTTTGTCTTTATGTCTTCCATAAATTCATAAGACATAGCGTAGAGGATGCCCAGATTAGTGTTAAGGAATATCCAGAAAGCATCAGGGACATGCCGCAGTAGGCAGGGTGCATGACAGAGGAGTAGCTAGGCAGCTTTTGATAATGTCTGATACACTCTAAGAAATTAATAATAAAAAAGAGTGTATGTTTTTGCAAGAAAAACCTATCCTTATCTGACTGGCCTTCCAGTACATTTTAAGGAACACTCGGACTCTTCTGGAGGATCCAACAGAAGGAGCCCGAGAAGTTGGTGAAAATCAACCGAGATGGAATGGATGAAATAGAGGTTCAGTCTATCGTCTTCCTGGACCACAGAAGATCTGATTAAACTTGTTTTGCATAAGCTGTCTCCCCAATTATACTTTGTTCAGATATAAAAATTCTCCTGGATTTATAGCATTTAATAATTATATATTTATTTCACATACATCTTGTGCTACTTTGATGTTTTATATTTTTTGTACCCACAAATGTGAAAATTTTAGATAGAGCCAGTGATTAAGTAATGGACAAAAAGCGAAAGTATGATAGAGTTTTAAGAGAACATGAAGTTATATACTATTCTGCATATTTGCCACAATCAAGATACATGAAATAATGTTTTCCAATAATCAGAAAAGGAACCAGATATGTCGATGCTTTTAGCATCAGATTGAATTATTTCTAATAGGAGTTTGTTAATATATACCAACACAATCATTGATCCTAATAAAGGAGACATTATTCTATCAGCTACACACACACACACACACACACACACACACACTTTCTTATTTAACTTTGACTATCCCTTGAAAGATTTTACATTCCTTCAGCAGAGCCCCTTCCCCACAGTCCAGTTGTACCTATGTTTGCTTCTCTGTCTGGCTTTTAAGTCTTTAATAAGTTTTAAACCGTATACAACATCATAGCCTCAAGAATTAATACTGGTTATTCCAAAATTTGAATATTAAACCCTTTATTCAAAGAAAATAAAGTATACATGTTACTGTCAGAAAAATGCACTTATTTTGTCTTTATTAATACAGAGAGAAATAGGGTCAGCCTTCAAATCTCGATAGCAGTACCATCCCTGAAACTTAAATATTAGTTATAGTTATCTAAGTTTCACAAGTATTGGTAAAAATGAGAAACAATGAAGAATATTTATCACCTAGAAATTTTTTTTCCAAATAGTAAGTGGATTGAGGGAAGTTGGTGCACTTGTATGTCAACATGCCTATGTAATTAATAAACTGGGATAGAATGCTTGTATGATAATTATCTTCTTCATAATAAAAATCTCTGTAAAAACAACTGATACGATCAAAAACTAACTTCACTGAGAGAAATTTATTCAATTAGGTTAAAGAATACCTTGTGCAGAACAAATGTTCCCTTGCTCTTTTGTTTCCAGGTGGCTCTTTCTTTTATGTCAGGACATGTGTCTTGCTTCACATCAAAAAAAAAAAAATCCTGTCTTTTTCTAAATTTCTGCTGACATTATTTAAAATTTCACCTAAAATATGATTAATTAGTTGGATCTCTACTTTTCAGAGTGTTCACTAGTAACTCCTAGACACCCAGAGATAGATCCTTAAATTTTAAGATATTTACTTATTTATTCAGCATTTTATTACCACTTCATGTCTGAAAATTGTAATGGGAGAATTATAATGAAGGAGAAAGAGGAGGGCTTTTGATATGAGCTCTATAAATAATTAGAGAATTAAAATTGGCATTGTTCTGTGCAAGAGCAGTTTTACAGCAAATCGGGGCATGAATGAAGCAATCTGGGTGGTAGAGCTGGGCTGACAATGCTCTCCTTAAGAGTCACAGGCTACCTAACAAAACTCCATCAGGACACTTGAGAAGCTCTGTTTTGAGTGGTTGGTCAGAGTTGTCTAAAGACCCCAAAACATCACACTTTATTGCTATTGCCCTTGGCTGCTCCTCAGAGGTAGAGCCAAGTCCCTACTGCTGAATACAGCACACCCTTTGGACACAGGAGCCCACGTATCTGTGCTGGATCTGACCTGAAACACTCTTCCTTGAAGACTAGTTTAATGTTACTAGATAACACTATGTAAGCTTCTAAAGGAGGTAAACAAGCAACAGTCCTACACAGCTCTGACACCCATGACACAATAGTGACCATCATGGCAGGATTTCCCTAACTGTGCAAGAGTGACTTATCAACAGTTTGTTTTCCAATACTAAATGTTTAGGTCTGAAAACGTGTGTGTGCATACAACTTTATATGGACTGAACAGGATGAATTTATATATTTATTAATACACACACACACACACACACACACACAACATGTCATCACAGCCAAGAGGTCATGAAGCAGGGTGCTGGTGACACATATCTTTTATCTTAGTATTCAGGAGGCAAAGGCCAGTGGATTTCTGTGAGCTGAAAGCCAGCCTGGTCTACAGATGGAGTTTCAGAGCATCCAAGGCTACACAGAGAAACTCTGTCAAAAAAAAAAAAGTGGTTGTGAGGTCATGAATTTGAAAATTTGAAAGAGAGTAAGGTAGTGTGAGGTTGGAACTTGCTCAACATGGGAGGGGTTAGAGGGAGGAAAGGGAAGAGAGAATGGTGTAACTACATTTTAATTTAAAAACATATGAAAAAATGGATAGTTTATTAGTTACAGTAGAAAGAGAAGAACAATAATCATGAAATCATTGGGACTAGTCATAGTCCAATCAGCTGTATCACGATGACTCCATCTAAATCATCCTCCTTCTGTAGATGTCTTCTGTTTCTTCATTTGCAAAATGAAAATACTTAATTTTCAAGACTACAACTATAATTAACAATTAAAAGTCTATAAGACAAAAGAACACTTGTGTTTCACAGACAAAAGGACATTAAGGGTCTTGACCTGTGCAGTCAGGGTCTTGCCTAAACCTGTGCTGGTGCTGAGTGTCAGAGCTGAAGGATACTGTAGTGCCTGCCTTCCCCTGGATGATGTTATAGAGTTCACCTTCCTGCCAACCCTGATCCTCCTCCCTCCACTAAGCAGGGGTTGTATTTGGAATGTCAAGAAGATTTTTTTTCAGGTTATCTTGAACCGTTCTTTGTAATAAAAAAGTATCATCTGATGATTTCACTTTGTTCTCTAGCTCAATGCATTATGAAAGTTGTCTACTCATTCATGTGATACATACTTATTCAGATTTAAAACTCATCAAGCACTGTTCTAGCAGTTTGAAATATGTCCATAAACAAAGCAGGTACAGAATTCGACATTTATGAAGTTTGCATTCTAGCCTGGCAGACCCCCCCCCAAAGTGAATGAATTAAATTATAAAATATATTTAGAAAGTGTTAAGAAAACAGTGTTTTCAATCCTGTCCATGAGGGTGATTACAGTGGCCTTTACGAAAAACAAAACATATGACATTGAATGGAAAATTGATGGAGATGAGGTAGTTGATTACATTGAGATATGAAAGGGATAGAGGCAAGGCAACAGAGCAGCTAGTGTAAGAGCTCAAAAGGCAGAAACATTTGCTATTAACATGAGAAGTGAAGATCCCCATGCTGGAGTAGAGTGAGCAAGGCAAAGATGAAGAAGAGAGAAAACAGGCATGGGGATGACCTGTTTAGGTGGGTGCTTTTCAGTCATCGCGAAAGAAGTATATGTATATGTAACTATTGTAAAGAATAAGAGCTTCTTCCTTGAGCAGCTGAAGAGAAGGTGCCTCAACTGGCCCCATCCTATAGCCACA